>SNQJ01S0014031.1:28857-41274 GCA_010110895.2 Picea sitchensis
TCATGGGATGCATTTTCACTTTCAGGTGTCTTCTCTGTTACGAAATTTTTCAATACTTCCATGATCTCCCCTTTTAAACCATCCAACTTAGTATCCAACTTAGCTTCCATTGAATCCATCTTAGTATTCAACTTAGCTTCCATTGAATCCATCTTATTTTGTAGTTCATTTATGTCCCTATGCATTTCTTCACATTCATCAAGAGTCCAAGTAGGATTTTCTGGAGGCTTATTTGGTGTAGAAGTTCCCTTTTTTGGTGGCATGTTGGCCAAGTATCACTTTTGAACCTTGATTTCGAGGTGGTTCTGCTAGACAATATTTCTTCAGTTGTATCTCCCAAGTTTCGGCCCTTCTAGGTATGAAAATTTATTTTATATAGTTCTTTGATATTTCTTCTCTGCAATGCCATAGGTCTAATCAAAATTGGATGTGCCAAGTGGAATTTATGGTAAATTCCCCACAACTTGCCAATTTTTGGCCTTTTCAGAGGATATCCCTTGTATAGCGTGCTCCAGACAAAATAATCAATATAAAATTCTGAAACATGCACCAGAAATACTACAGATTGTCCATGATCCAATGAAACTAGTCCCACACAATTTGGATACTCTAGGAAGAAGTTATGATTGTTTTACCTGGAACACCTTCATGATCCTAGTCAATAGGACTAGTCAGATACCCTATCTTACATAGGGTGTATATACAAATTTAAGATGACCCAGAAGCTAAAAGTTTTACCATAGATACCTTACTAATTTTTGTAAATATCCTCCTGAGTTCAGGGTCTGAAACGCTACAAAAATTTTTTTATAGTAAAAATTCCGCAATGAATCAGTTCAGGATGATTCCAGAACCCTATCTTGTACAGGTTGTATCTCCGAAAGTATAAGGCCTCAGGAGAGTAATTTTGAACCCAACGTACCTTGATCCATCTACTAAATATCCTCCAAGCCTTTCCTTCTGAAATGTTGTAGAAAAAAAATTATAGCAAAAATGCCAAGGTGTCTCAGATGTAGCAGCGAAACCCCAAGACCTTGAGCTCTGATACCATATGTTAAGAACCAAATATGAATATAGCATAGAAAATCCTCAAAAAAAGTACTCAACACCTTGAAAGAGAGATACTTTCAGATAATAAGCCTCTTCAAGGGGGAAACCTCCTTTTACCCCACTTAAATGTTCAAGTACAAGATGATTCAAAATGAAAATGTCTCCTTGGTATATATAGGAGAGTAGGAGGTATAATTACAACTAATGGCCTAAAGCTGACATAAATAAAATAACATTACTAATATAATATGCCCCAATTAAGGGGTAATGAGCCAATATTAGGGCTTAACAAGAAGGTTGCTTTCCACTCGTACAACATTTTTGCTTTTAACAAATGCAATGCCCTTCTAGTTGAATTTTGTTATCAATTTTTTCTTCAATATCATCCATGAAAGCTTATCTATGTGTGAAATTCAACCAAAAATAAACATCATCCAAGAAAATTCAAATCTAAGAAAATATAAATCTACATGAATAAACATTTAAGGTACACCTTATTTGCACATTTGTATGTATAGAAAAACACATATGTTAATAGATTTTCAGAGATATTTTCTCCTTGCACACATATTTTATAATGCCCATTTGTTAGCTTGCACAAACCCATTTCTCCTTTGGGATGACATCCACTTGTGCCTTACTCCAAGGTAGTTTCCCCAAATATTGTGCCAACCCCAAGTTCACAAAACCTGTGTAGTCTCCTTGTAAATAGACCACCCAATGGCACACTTAGAATTTTTTAGCAAACACCTAACAAAGGTGCTTATTTCCATATCAAAGAAAAGGCCTTAAACCACTTCTCACAAAAGTATGAGGGAAAATTTTGAACATCTATTAAAAGTTGCTCTACATTTTTCATACGTGAACTTAGTTTGTAAAAACCAATTCCAAAGCTAAGGTGACTAAACTGTTAAAATACATCTAAAATTTTAGCATCTAGATTTCCCCCATTGATCATATTGTTTGTAGGGTTTCTAGATTTCACTACATATTCTATACTTTTAGACAAAAACCATACGAACAATACATTACATTTAAAATTGTTAGGCACACATTATGGACTGCTGACTAAATGTATGTTACAAGAGATTATGGAACATAAGATGGTAAAATTCAAAAACCATATAAACAATACATTACATTTAAAAATTTTATGCAGACAATGTGGACCGTTGACTGGACGTATGTTGCAAGATCTTATGAAAAGCAAATGGTGGGTAAAAACCTACATAATAAAATTGTGAAACAAAGCTTGTGAATTGTAAGGGGATCAAACTTGAACAAAATAAGAAGCAAGAAGAAACATTGGGTGAGAAGAGAAGAGTCACTTACCATAATACCTCAACAATCGTTCTGCGTGGATTGTCAAATTGAGAATGGACAAGATTATGTAGTTAGAAGAGAAGCATGAGATAAGACGAGATATGACTATGATCCAACATGCAAGACAAATATTATTTGTTTCCACCCACCAAATCTCAAATATCAACTCACTTCTAATTAAATGTGAGAGTATGTGTGGATTTAGTGCGGTCACCAATGTATTATTATCCATTACCCGTAACCCTCCATTTCCATTGGATGCAAGTTTCAAACTATGTACTACTTGAAAAACAATATAATATGCATTTACTTTGCACATATCCACAACATTGACTCCTAAGGTCCACTTCACTTTGCATGTCGCCAAAGCCCCAGCTTCAAAACTCAAGGGAAATTTTCAATGTAAACAAAGTTATCCTTGGACGTATCACTCACCGAAGACATACAAAACATGGGAATTTTGAATTATAACCATTTTTATGAAATTTTAATATGCACTGTGCACTTCTTTGAAAACAAGTAAAAATGAAAATGAATTTTTTTTTGGGACAACCATATTTTTCATCACACTTTTGGGATGGGCTCAGATCCTTTTAATGGGTTGTGACATGCTCAAATTTAATCCATGTTCAAAACTACTTATTGACTCTTATTGATTTATTACATAATGTATGGTCAAGTTTTCTTTGAGATGAAAAATGGAAATGAAGTGAGAGTTTTCCTTGAGGTATTCAAGGCCAAAGTTGCTTTCTTTAATACGATATTTAAGTTCCATGAGGGTCAATTAGTTGACATGGCCCATTTGTTGCAAACTTTGACAATCTTGATGACAACTTTGCATGTTACCATTCAAGGAAAACCTTTAGGAGGAGGCTTGGGCAAGGGTACCTTATGCAGATCAAATGAATGCCTTATCACTTATGATTGGCTTAAGTAGTGAGATTCGCTTTATGAAATATAACAATATATAGATAAACATTACAGTGTTTCCTTTGCAATGTTGCATATGTGTTGAAAATATTTTCTTTAGTGGGAAAATTATTGTGATTGCAGAAAGAGTCTTGATGCCACACAAGCCCCCCTCGAGGATAAGCTCAAAGTCTCAATCAACAAAAAATGTTATTATATCAATTAATGGAATTATAAACAATAATTGTGGAAATACCTATGATATAAGTATAACAGATGGTATATTCCTACATCCAATATTTTAACAACTATGCCATTCATTTTAGAGTGATGGATGAAGAAGGAAAATTATTCCTTACATTAATTGGTGGATTGATTACACCAATTTAGAAAGAGATTGAAATGTTTGACATTTTTACTCTTGAACATGTTTATTGAAAGGATAAGTCAGCATAAGCTAAGAACAATTGGAGGAATCCTAATAATGTTGCTAATTGTTATAGCACAAATTGTCACACTACATTTTCATTTGTGACAGCGCCTAGTCCATTCCCTAGCTTGCAGACCTAATTACAGACCTAAATCCTACTCTCCTTCATCAGATTCATCCAACAAAAATGCTTTTATTGTAATATTCTATTCACCCATGTGCAAATCGCGTATATACTCTATTTTCCAGTGTACAAACTATGTATACCCCCAATTTTGTGATTTTTTTTTTCTACATCATCAATGTTTTCCTATTAATTTTACGAAGATGCAATATAAAATATTTATGAGAGCCACCAAGAGATGATACCTGAGATGGTCCCCATACATCTGTATACACAAGCTATAACCTTTCACTCTTTTTTTCTTTTCCGACTTTGAGAAATATGACTCTCTTCTGTTTTCCATAAAGACAATGCTCACATAAATCCAAATCAATTTGTTTAAGATCTAGCAACAAATTCTTTTGTGAAGTATCCCCATCCCCTTCTCACTCATGTGTCCAAGCCTATGATGCCATAGTGTTTTATCCACTCTTGTATAAGCTAAAGAGATAGAAGAGTCAGTATTACCAATACATAAATACAATGTACCTACCTTCTCTCCTTTTTCTATCACCAGTGATCCTTTGGTGAACTTCCATGCCTTATATGTAAATATAGATATACGACCTTCACTTGCCAACTGCCCTATTGAAATCATATTTTTCCTTAAATATCGAACATGTATTACCTCTTTCAACAACCATTGGTTTCCATTCTTTTGATTTATTTGTACCTTACCCATTCCAACAATTTTGCATGGTGCATCATCACCCAAATGAACCTATCCAAAATCAGCTTGAACATAATCTTGAAAATGTTTCCTATGTGGTGTGGCATGAAATGAAGCCCCTGAATCTACTATCCAAGACTCAAAAATATTATCTACAGAAAGAATCAAAGCATCTTGTAACACATCACCTATTACATTTGCTTCTTGGTTTTTCTCCTATTGTCCATCTGTTTGTTTCTTTGGAGCTTTGCAATGTTTATTCAGATGTCATTTCTTCCCACAATTCCAACATTCTATATTTCCTAGTATGGATTTGGATCTTCCCTTCCTCGAATTCCCACGGTTCCCTGAGCCCTTTCCTCTATCCTTTTGTCTTCCCCTATTCTCCAAAGTCAACACATTACTTGATGTCTCACTTGTGATTTTCCATTGCATTTCCTCGCTAAGGATAACACCAACAACATCATTAAGTTTTAGAGTGTTTGAACCAGTGACATAGTTACTTAAATCCATGACCATGCCATTCCATATTTTTGGCAATGAGCACGTGATTAGAAGAGACCTAACCTCATCATCAAAGTCCCCTTTTACAGAACTTAGATGATTAATAGCCGTATTAAATTCATTTAAATGATCTGCAACAGACCCACCTTCTGACATCTTCATATTAAATAATCACTTCATTATAAATACCTTATTAGACGTTGATGTTTTTTCATATAGTTTAGCCAATGTGTCCATTAGTTCGTTTATTGTCTTTTATTTTGAAATATTGAAAGCTATCGACACTGCCATGCTCAGTCGTATCGTTCCTAGTACCTTTCTTTCAAGAAACTCCCATTCTTCATCCTTCATGGCCGTCGACTTCTTTGATATTCCTCCCAATAGCAGGAATAGATCCTTCTAATATAAATCATCTTCCATCTGCATATTCCATAACTGATAGTTTTTTCCGTTAAATTTCTTGACCCTAAACTTTCCATCTTCTGCCATTTCTCCCACTCGAATTAGGAACCCTCTTTTCCTGCAAGTTACCTTTTGTTCTAATACCAGTTGCTAGAAAAATAGGATCGTGGGGCAATAAAATAAGACAAATGTGGAAATAAAACACATAAGATACACAATACAATAGATACACAAATATACGTGGTTCACCAAGTGTGGGATACATCCACCAGAGAAATTGCCAGGTCCTTCCTTTTTATTATCCAACAAAATGAATGGATACAACCTAAAACACACCTGCTGTAACTTCCTCTTCTTTCTTTCACAGTATCCTCTCTCAGAATACAATATTCGCAATAATACACAACCGCAATACAATTCCCTCATAAAAGAGGGTTTCCTTCTAGGGGAAAAAACCCTAACATAACTTCTGGCATCATATCTGTGACCTTATAATGAACGGTCCAGATTGACTATGAAATTACAATATTTTATAAGGCATTTTTTCCCAAATTTTATCTTTGGTGGCATTGCCCCTGAATCGCCCACCATGGGGGGGATACAAAAATTGTCGCCCCTCCCGCCCTCCCCTGGTGATAGTTGTGAGGGGGGGAATCCCCCCAAACCCCCCCATTAGGGAATGGGGTCCAAGAACGGCTGAAACAAACCTTTGAATTAGGAATATAATCAGGTTCCACAACCAACACCTAATACATCAAGGTTGTTGTTGGAGGTTGCATACTTTCTAGCTAGAAAATGAAGATTTGAAGCTATGGATGATTTTAGTATCATCAGAATTTATTTCTCAAATGAAAAAAACTTCACTTCTACCCTTTTATGTTTCTGAAAGATTGTTCATAGTTGATGTATGTAAACAGTACAACTTTTGGGCACACTTTTTTTAATGAAAAGAGGAATTTTTTTTTTATCCCCTTACCATGGAAGATTGGGAAATTACTCTGAAAATTATTGCCCATTTAGATGAAACTTCAACTCATATTGATTTATTTAACCTCAATCAAGATGATGAGATCAAGGGTTTGGACCCTAATCAACTATTCATTACCCACATGAAATCAATGGGATACAACATGGTGTTTTCCAAGACAGCTTTATTTGGAGAAGGAGAAGATGACAATCAAAATCTTCAAGGGTTGTCTATTGAAAAAGGGAAAGATGATATTGAGACTGTGGTCAGTACCGATGACCATAACATACAACAAGGTTGGGTTACAAATGAAATAATTTCTCAGTCCCTGAACACTTCCCAAAAACGCGGTTCAACCAAAGGAAAACTACAAAATCCAATCCAAGAATAGAACAAGTCTTCAACTAATAATTCTAATGATGGAGGAGACAAAAACCATCCAAAAGGAAATCTTGATAAGTCACACACACTCCCGATTTCCAGTAAAAGAAAAAGATATACAATTAAAGAGGGGGAAGATGAATTGGTACTTGAAAATGAAATTGGTCCAAAAGATACAGAACTTGACATGAATGTTGAAGAGATAGAGGTTGCAGGTGATGCACAAAGACTACTCAAGAGAATAACAGTCACAAGAGAATTGGATACCCAAGAGCCGTTATATTTGAAGAAGAGTCCCTTGCATTGCATCATGTTGTATTCAATAGAAATTCAATAAAATTGATCATTGAAAATTTAAATTCAAAGAATAATAAAATTTGGGAGAAGTGGAATTCAAAACTTGATTTTTATGGGTTTCCACCCTGTAAAGTCATGGAATTCCATGAGGCCGATAGGGAATCCTTGAAATCTTCAATTGAAGATATAGAAAATGAGAATGCAATTTTGAAGGAAAAGGTAAGAGAATTAGAAGGTGCCTTGATGCCACCACCTCTATTTTCTAGTCCCATCACCATTATTCAACCATTGAATACTATGCAAGATAGACCCGAATTGATCTCTAGATTGAAAAGAACGTCAATTTTGTTAGCCGCCATCAAGAAATATGTAGGTGAAAACATCTAATATTTTTTTTTTTAATTCTAGAAACTTGGGAGTTAGAAACCAGCTCAGTCTCTTTGGGTTCGAGGATCACACACTTCAGGAAAGATCTCCATGCAGACTTGGGAAATGATGAATAATCCTATAAATGAGCTTTCTCTATTTTTAATGCAAGGGTGTCAACTCTTAGTTAACTATGCCAATATAAATAAAGGTTTCATGTGTCTTTTGAAGAAGGACACTCTGTTCATATGGGATGAGTGAGCCGAAGAATCCTTTGATGCTCTTAAGAAAGCCTTGGTATCAACACCTCTGTTGAAACCCCTTTAATAGAGTAGAGAATTTTTGCTTTATATTTTTGTGTCCGAAGGGACGATTGGTATGGTACTTGTTCAGGAGGATGATGAGCTCCATGAACACATTATATACTACCTTAGTTGAAATCTAGTTGGTCCTGAACTCAAATACTCTCACGTAGAGAAGCTAGCATTGGTCGTTGTACATGCGGTTCAGAGATTACGACATTATATCTTACTCTACAAAACTAGTGTGGTTGCGGATATCAATACATTTCAATACGTCCTTACTAGGCATATCATAAGGGGGAAATATAATAAGTGGATTGTTATTTTTCAAGAATTTGATCTCGATTTTGCTTTTGTGAAATCCAATAAATCACTAGTTTTTGCAAAACTGATGTCAGACTTCCCTAGACTGGATGAGGATATTTTTCATGATGATTCATTTGTGGATGAACATATCTTCCTTATATCATCTTCAGACCCTTGGTACAGAGATATTTTAATCTACCTTCAAACCATGAAGCTCCCCTAGCATTTGTCGAGAAACGACTGATGACATATATGTCATCAAGCTAAAAACTACCTTATTATCGGTGACACTTTGTATTGTTGAGGGGTGGATAATATTTTGCATCGTTATTTGAGTCATGAGGAGGATGAGGTTGTTCTCAATGACTATCATTGTGGGGCATGTGGTGGTCATTTATCTGGGCTTGCGACAACCCAAAATATATTGTGAGCCGGTTATTTTTGGCCATTAATTTTTAAATAATGTATTGAAGCGATTAAGAAGTGTCACTCTTGCCAGGTGTTCACTCATAAAATGTGCTTGTACCTAGCCCCTCTTCACCCAGTCATCACCTTCGGTCCCTTCACTAAGTGGGGGGTGGATTTTGTAATATTACATATATAAAATAGTATGCAGAATATAAATAATTAGCTAGAAATGGCAGATAATCAACGATATAACCAAAACAACACCACAATAATACCAAAATAATACCAGAATAACATTAGAAAGAGCACTTTGATTACTAAGAGAAATGTTCACTTGCCTATTCGAGGGGGAAACCTCTAGCAGAGAAGATCTCTATTACAATAATATCCAAGACAAAACTTCTCATACCCTCTACTCCTATTTATACTAAATATGTCTATCCAAAAGAACAATCTAGAGGAAGATCCTTCTAGAAGTGGAATCTTCTATTGGGTCTTCTTACATTTGACTTATTCTTCCTTATTGCTAGGCCTTATTAATATTGACCTTTATTACATGGAAATATATTATTCTACCTACATGAGGGGTTAGGTCCCTAACATGTCCTCTCCCTTAAAAACAACCTTGTCCTCAAGGCTTGAGATGAGGAAATTGTTGCATAATGGTAGCTGGTTCCCAAGTGGCATCTACTAGAGTTGTATCTTTCCACTAGACTAACACTTCATCGATGGTGCGCTGATGCAGACGGTGCTCATGCTAGTCCAAAACTACTTGTGGATGTAGCCAAATGGAGCCTTCTTCATCCAACTCGAGAAGGTTGGTTTGAGTTTGGCACTTAGTTCCAATCACCTTATTTAAGAAGGGAACATGAAAAATAGGATGGAGCTTAGAATGACTGGGAAAAGCTAACTAATAGGCCACTTGTCCCACATACTTGAGAACAGTATAAGGACCATAAAATTTGGGTGCCAGTTTCTGACAATGGTCAGTCTTGGGGGAATTTTTCTTGTAAGGTTGCAGTCGAACAAACAATTGATCTCCTTATGCAAATTGATGTTCAGAGTGATCTTGATCTGCTTGTTGCTTCATGCAATTATGGTCCATGACCCAATTCTCTTTGAGGGTATGAAGAATAGCCTTTCGAAATGTAAGTGTTTGTTCAACTTCCTAGACCTTCGAGATGCATGGAAAGTATGAGAGAACTGAAGGTGGATTTTTTCCATATACTACTTCGAAAGGAGTCATGCGGGTAGTTGTATGGTAAGAAGTGTTGTACCACCATTTAGCTAGTGGTAACCATTGAGCCCACTTATTTTTCCTTGCTGATTCAAAACAAGTCAAATATGTTTCCAAACACTTTTTGACAACTTCATTTTGGCCATCAGTCTGGGGATGATAAGTTATGATGAGATGTAATTGGGTGCCTTGTAGCTTGAACATTTCTTGCCAAAAATTGCTGGTGAAAGTTGGGTCATGATCAGAAACAATAGAATGAGGCATGCCATAAATCTTGAAGACCTGATCCCTGAAAAGTTGAGCCACAATGGAGACTGTAAAGAGGACAAAAATGAGCATACTTGTAAATAGGATCAAATACCACCATGATGGCTGATTTATTGCCCGATTTAGTTAAGCCTACAATAAATTCCATAGAGATATCCCTCCAAATATCAGGTGGAATCGGAAGTGGTTGGAGTGTTCCAGGAGATTTGACTATTTCACACTTGTTGTGTAGACAAACATCACATTCAACCACAAAAATTATGAATGTCATGTTTCATACCATCCTAGAAAAAAGAATGTTTAACTCGGTCATAGGTTTTGGTAAACCCTAAGTGCCCAACGGTGGGTGTAGCATGAATCTCATAAAGTACCATGGATTTAATTTTTGTCTGTTTACTTAAATACAAATGACCTTTGTATCGAAGCTCATCATTGAGCCAAGAGCACCCTAGGGAAATTGGAGAATTGGCATGAAATTGTTGTATTAGATGCGAACTTTTGGGATCGTGTAGCCATTCCGATGAACAACTTGGAGCCAATATGGTACAATGAAGGAGAGAGAAAAAAGGGACCCTTCATCTTCATATTTTCTGGAAAGTGCATCAACAACCACATTGTATTTCCCTTTATTTTAAATGATCTGATAATCATATCAAAAGAGCTTAGTCACCCATTTTTTTTTCTCTAGGGAGGAAAGGCGTTGTTCCAAAAAATACTTGAGGCTTTGATTATCTGTATTAATTTGGAAGTTTTGCCCCAATATATAAGGGTGCCAAAGATCCACGACATGCATCATAGCTAATATTTCCTTTTCATAGATTGATTTTCCCAAATGTCGCTCTAACAGTTGTTTGTTGTTAAAGGCCAAAGGACGACCCTCTTGCATAAGGATTGCTCCAATTCTTTTCCTGGAAGCATCACATTCTAGGACAAAGGTATTTTTGAAATCATGAAGGGCCAGGACTGGAGTGGTGCACATGGCCATCTTCAAGGTTTGAAAATCCTGAGCAACTATTGGAGTCCAAGTGAAATAATTCTTTATAAGTAGAGCAGTGAGAGGTTTCACAATCTTTCCATAATTCTTAACAAACTTGCGATAATAACTTGTTAAAACCAGAAATCCATGCAAGCTTTTGAGAGTCTTTGGGTGAGGCCTATACATAGCTTCAATCTTTTTAGGATCCACCTTGACATTGACCTTGCTAACAAGATGACCCAAGTACTCGACTTTCGATGCGCCAAAAGCACATTTAGATTGTTTGACGAAAATTTGGTGCTGAGAGAGTAGATGGAGAAATTGATCCACATGAGCAATATGGGTTTTCCAGGTTTTATTATAGATGAGGATATCATCAAAGAAAACTAAGACAAAATGATGTAGAAAAGGACAAAAGACATGATTCATGAGGCTTTGGAAATTGGAGGGAGAATTACACAAGCCAAAGGGCATGACCAAAAACTCATAGTGGCCCTCATGAGTTCTAAATGCAGTCTTAGGAATGTCTACCTTGTTCATACATATCTGGTGGTATCCAAAACAAAGATCAAGTTTAGTAAAGAATTGGGTGCCACTCAATTCATCCAAGAGGTCATCAATGAAAGGAATGGGAAATTTTTCTTTAATGGTGAGTTTGTTGAGGGTGCGGAAGTCAGGACACATGCACCAAGAACCTTCTTTATTAAGGACCATGACCATAGGAGAAGAGTAGGGGCTCATACTAGGGTGGATAACACCTGTGTTGAGCAATTCTTGAACAATTTTCTCAATTTCATTTTTTTGGGAAAATGGATGATGATATGGATGGATATTGGGAGGAAGGATTTCGGGGACAAGGGGAATGGAATGATCATGAACACCATGGGAAGGAGGGAGTCCCTAAGGAGTGGAAAAAACCACTTGATGTTTAGAGAGGATGGATTGGAGGTCTTGAGGCACAGAGGGTGTCTTGGTGGCTTGAATGGCATGGAGTTGTGCAATAATTCCAAGATGACCCTTTTTGAGCAGCTTTTCCATGCAATGGGAACTGATGATCTCTGAGGAACCGATGGTGATGCCTTGGAACTTATATTGTTGGCCCTCCTAGTTGAATTGCATGGTTAATTTCTTAAAATCCATGAGAATGGGACCAAAAGTCCTTAGCCATTCTACACCCAACACAATGTCACAACTGCCCATGTCAATAGAAAACATATGAGATTTCATGTGGTACAGACCAATTTGGAGACGCACATTTTCACAACTCCCTCCACATTTCATGGACCTGCCTTTGGGAACCATGATTTGAAAATTATTGATGACATGGATATAGAAATTAGTTTCTTGGGAAATGTGGTGATGAATAAAATTATGGGTTCTTCCACTATTAACAAGAATGATGACCTTCCTATGCTTAATGTAAACAATTAGCATGAGGGTTTGGGGAGCAGAGAAGCCA
>SNQJ01S0014031.1:48035-79188 GCA_010110895.2 Picea sitchensis
TCTTTTAGTGGAGGATCTATTTGTATTGAGAGTGGGACATTTTCCCAAGAGGAGGGCACACCACTATTTGGAGGGTAGCTAGATCTAAGGATCTAGCAGGTATTTTGAGGATGTGAGCACTTGGGTTCTCATTACAACATCCTAATCTATCATTGTGGAGAGTTTCATATCATTTGGAGGCATCCTTCATCAGGGCCAAATTATCTAGGGCTTTAGTCATCCAGTGGGGCGCACCATTCAGTATAGGAGTTTAGATCTACAGGGTTTCAGAGTGGATTTGGAGATTCAGGCACCTGGGTTGTTCTTACCATCACCAGATCTACTGTTTGGCATCTTTCTAGAGGTGATTGGACATCTTTGGCACCAGGGCAAAATTGTTGAGGAGCTTCAGTTATCCAACAGAGCGTGGCATCTTCCAGCAGTGAGGGGTTTGGCACTTGGTCTTCATCTCTTATCCAGCCTTTGGAGGCTTATTTTGTATTGTTGGGAGAATTTTGTAGCAGCTCATACTTTTTATCTATTGTCTATCATCTTGGCTATCTATTGAGCATTCCAGATCGACATCTCCATTGTAGCAGGTTCTTCTACTTTATGAATAAAGAAGATTTGAGATGTTTTGGCTTGTCTATCTTATTGCATATGGTTGAGGTATGTTCCATGGTTATCTCTTTCTGTTGTTTGTTGCATACACACATATAAACACATCTAAACAAATAGATCAACAAACTGTTTGACGAAATACCACAACCAGAAAATTTTTAAAAAGACACCAAAACAATGATGATCCTTGCATAATGGCTTGGGATCATTATAGTACTAATAGGGGTTACAAGGAGGGCCAACAAATGTGCACTTAAGTACCACTTGTATTTCATGCATGTATGAATCCCTGACCATGGGTTTATGTGCGTAATGACATATCTCTATAGCTTTAAGATGTCGGAATACGTCTCTACCCTGAAAAAAATTTAACCCACAATTTACTGCCGAGGAAGGTGTTCTGATATGACTTGTAATATTACAGATATAAAATAGTATGTAGAACATAAATAATTATCTAGAAATTTCATATAAACAACGATATAACCAGAACAACACCACAATAATACCAAAACAATACCAAAATAACACTAGAAAGAGCACTTTGATTAATGAGAGGAATGCTCACTTGCCTCTTCAAGGGGGAAACCTCCAGCATAGAAAATCTCTATTAAAATAATATCCAAGATGAAACTTCTCATACCCTGTACTCCTATTTATATTAAATCTATATATACAAAAAAACAATCTACAGGAAGATTCTTCTAGAAGTGGAAGCTTTTATTAGGTCTTCTTGCATTTGACTTATTCTTCCTTATTGCTAGCCTTATTATTATTGACCTTTATTACATGGAAATATATTATTCTACCTACTTGAGGGGTTAGGTCCCTAATATATTTCATGGACTACAACCTAGCCTCGGCTGGGGGGCACCAACATATTATCGTGGTCGTGGATTATTTTACTAAATGGGCTAAGGCCATGCCTACCTTTAAATTTGATGGTAAGCCTGCAACATTTTTTGTATTCAAACAAATTATAACCCAGTTTGGAATCCCAAGAGAGATTGTTACTAATGATGGAAGTCACTTCCAAAATGAGATGATGACAGAGTTGGCATCAAAACTGGGGTTTACGTACAATCATTATTCCCCTTATTATCCCCAGGAAAATGGACAAGTATAAGCTGTGAATAAATATCTAAAGACCATTTTGTAAAAAACTATTAGTCAGAGTAAATCTAACTGGGATGTGATGATTTACCCTACACTTTGGGCATACCAAACCATGTAAATACTTCCATCAGTTTCTCACCATTTCAGTTAGTACATGGTGTGGATTCGATTCTTTATATTGAATGTGAAATCCCTTCCCTTAAATTGGAAATCAAGATCCTACCTAACATGATTGATCTCGAAGAATGACTCATACACCTAGATCACCTCAATGATCAGTGTTGATATGCCTCTATGACTATCGAAGAGAATAAATGACGTGTTAAAGTTCAATATGATAAGTTTTTCTGTTCCCGATAGTATGCTTAGGGTGACTTGGTTCTTCTTTATGATCAAGCCAAGGAACCGCTAGGGGTAGGAAAGTTCAACCCCATGTGGCATGGTCCTTAGATCATGTGACATGTCCTAGAGAAAGGAGTCTATGAATTAGAATATTATGAGGGGAATATGTTGGACGAGCCCATAAATGGGATATACCTTAAAATGTATTACGCTTGAGCCCTCAAACTCAGGTTGACCTTTGTATATTAGTGTATATACTCCTTTTCTTTTGTTTCTTTTGCATCATCAACTTGGTTATTGAGTTTTCCCTTGGTTTTCATATGTCAATAGACTCTTTGGTTTATTTAGTATTCATGGATGGTGCCAGTCGTCATACATAGAATTTAGCTTCCGTTGCTTAGGTTATCTATTCACCTAATAGACAACTAGTGTCTTCAAGTGGCATTTGTCTGGAGCCATCAACGGATAATGTGGTTGAGTATAACGTCATTATAGAGCTATTACGCGACACCATTTCATATGGTGTTCAATCTTTAGAAGTTTTCCTGGACTCCTAGTTAATTGTATATCATTTGAACGATAGTTACCATGTGAGAGATCCTACTTTACTCTGACAATTCCTATGGGTACAACTTTTGGAATGATACTTTGATTTTCTTACTTATAATCACATCCCTAGAAGTTTTAATCAAGTATTTGATGCATATGCTAATTACATTTTAGATTGGCATTTGTCACATAACTAAGTAAAGAAAATACATTTATACAATCATCCATTATAAAATATCTAAGTTGAGTCCAAGACCGAATTTTTTTTGTTTGCCTTTATCAAATTGAAAAACCCACAAAAAAATGAAATATACAAAAACTAATTTATATATAGATTTCTCCTATGGACTAATAGCACAGTGAAAGACCTGTTTTGAAGTGGTTTTGACAAATTGACAGCATTGTATCATCTATTTGTGCCTATGAAAGGTATATTTTTTCACCGACATATAGGATAGGTTCTTAGCCCTCTTTTCATTTTTTCATCGTCCTATGACCGTGATTCATATGCCCTAGGTATGAACCCATTTATTAGCGACACATAACCTTCTCACTGCTACTATAAGTGTTGTTATTAAGTGGTAGAGACTTACCAAATATGGGTACCCTAGATAGACCCCTTTTTTCATTTGGTGCCCATGTAGAAGTTACTCCATAGGAATGATATTTACTTACAGTCCCAATATGACTTTGTGTTAGAACCCCATTTTTCTTACTCAATATCATTTTGACTACTACATATGGGACTCCCTCCGAGTCTTGGTTAAGCTCTTTTCCGTTAAATGGTTTTGAGAGGATGTCTATTTGGTATATGTTTTAACCCTTTTCCAGACCAAGTAGACTATTTACGAAAAAACAATACTCTAGTCACCATTGGCTAGAAGATTTCTCTTGGGTATTATTTTATAATGTTTCGAGCCTAGTGTACTAAATCTATGAAAAAAGGACACTTTTTGGATTAAGTTGTAATTGCATCCCATTATCATTCTTGCATTGTTGAGCCTATTGTCGGCTTCCACTTTCTCATTATAAGTCTATTTCCCCAAAAATTCTCATCACTATCCAAGCAATGCCTTTCATATATCCTTTGCATCTTGACACCCTTTACATGTAGAGGAAAAATTCCCTTGAGTATCCATGCCCCACATGCATTCCATTGCATTGAGCATAGGTATGTTCCACTGCTTGGAAATAGTTTATTATTCACGACACTCATTTCCTCTCCTGTATCATAGAATCTTGACACCCTTTACCCGTAGAGGAAAAATTCCCCCAAGTGTCCATGCCCCGCATGCATTCCATTGCATTGAGCATAGGTATGTTACACTGCTTGGAACTAGTTTCTTATTCACAACACTTGTTTCCTCTCCTGCATCATAGCATTTATTTGACTATGAAAAAAACAAAAAAAGAGGGGTGGGAAAAGAGTATTATCTCCTATCAGCTGCATTCATGTGACCTTTGAACAGACCATAAACTCTTGAGTCCATTTTCATCAAAGATTTGGGTTTAGCATGACCTTAGGAATTTGAGCTTGTTACTTAGAGTTTATGTTAAGAACCAAATATCAATATAGCATAGAAAAACCTCAGAAAAAGTACTCAATACCTTGAAAAAGATATAATTTCAAATAATAAGCCTCTTGAGAGCCTCCTTTACCCTACTTAAATGTTCAAGTACAAGATGATTCAAAATGAAAATGTCTAGTATATACAGGGAGACTAGGGAATATAATTACAACTAATGGCCTAAAAGGGTCCAAGTGAAATAATTCTTTATAAGTAGAGCAGTGAGAGGTTTCACAATCTTTCCATAATTCTTAACAAACTTACAATAATAACTTGTTAAGAATGAGAAATCCACACAAGCTTTTTGAGAGTCTTTGGGTGAGGCCTATACATAGCTTCAATCTTTTAGGATCCACCTTGACATTGACCTTGCCAACAAGATATTAAGTACCTTTCGACTTAGTGCACCAAAGAAACACATTTAGATTTGTGAAAATTTGGTGTGAGAGAGTAGATGGAGAACTTGATCCACATGACCAATATGGGTTTTCCAGGTTTTAATATAGATGAGGATATCATTAAAGAAACTAAGACAAAATGATGTGAAAAGGACAAAATACATGATTCATGAGGGCTTGGAAATTGGAGGAGAATTACACAAATAGGGCATGACCAAAAACTCAACATGTCAGCTATTTGGGTTCTAAATGCAATCTTAGGAATGTCTACCTTGTTCATACATATATGGTGGTATCCAAAACAAATATCAGTTTATTAAAGAATTGGTTGCCACTCAATTCATCCAAGAGTCATCAATGAAAGGAATGGGAAATTTTTTCTTTAATGGTGAGTTTGTTGAGGGGTCATGAGTCGGGACACATGCACGAGAACCTTCTTTGTGTGGGACCATGACCATAGAGGAAGAGTAGGGGCTCATACTAGGGTGGATAACACACTTGTGTTGAGCAATTCTTGAACAATTTCTCAATTTCATTTTTGGGAAAATGGATGATGATATGGGCCAGGATATTGGGAGGGAAGGATTTCGGGGACAAAGGGGAATGGAATGATCACATGAGAACACCATGGGAAGGAGGGAGTCCCTAAGTGGAAAAACACTTGATGTTTAGAGGGATGGATTGGAGGTCTTGAGACTATGAGAGGGGTGTCTTGGTGGCTTGAATGGCATGGGTTGTGCAATGTTCAAGATGACCCTTTTGAGCGACTTTTCCAAATACAATGGGAGCCGTGATCTCGAGAATAGATAGATGCCTTGGAACTTATATTGTTGGCCCTCCTAGTTGAATTGCATGGTTAATTTCTTAAAATCCATGAGAATGGGACCAAAGTCCTTAGCCATTTCTACATAACCACCGATGTCTGGCCTTATGTCAATAGAAAACATATGAGATTTCATGTGGTACAGAGACCCGATTTGGAGGCGCACATTTTTCACAACTCCCTCCACATTTCATGGACACGCCTTTGGGAACCATGATTTGAAAATTATTATTGACATGGATATGAAGTGGTTTTGCTACAGGAAATGTGGTGATGAATAAAGAGTATGGGTTCTTCCACTATTAACAAGAATGATGACCTTCCTATGCTTAATGTAAACAATTAGCATGAGGGTTTGGGAAGCATAGAATCCAGTGAGAGCATTTAGTGAAATGATAGGTTCTACTTCAGGAGGGTCTAAAGGAGGGGTTATTTCTATGGGTTCAGGTGACTCAGACACAAGAGAGAAACCTCAACATGCGTCTTCTAAAATGTCCCTCAGAAATAGCCATAGAAATATTTTGTTCCCTTACACTTGTGCCTAGGAAAATATTTGTCATCCCAATTATAACAAAAGCCTTTGAGTTGGCGTTTATCCATTTCTTCCCTAGTCAATTTATGGATCTTTAGTGGGTAGAAGGAGGTGGGAGTGAGGGTTTAGTGCTTAACATGAAGAAAAGTGTAGTAATTTAACCTGATGTAGGAGACACAATTGCATGGCAATGATCTTGTCTATTCTATTTTGTTTCCATCCCAAGGGTTAGGGGTATTCAAGGGTTCTAGAGACAGGGGTTTTACACGTGCTATAGCTCTCGATATATGTGTGGGGTCCAACAATAGTGCCAGCCCAATATCTCGAGGGCACCAACTAAGGCTAGGCAGGTACTTATATCCCTTACTACCCAACTACCCGGGTACTAGAGAGCATCTTCCCAAATGTTTTTATCGGTGGCACTATAACATTTAGGTGGCGATCGATTTATCTATGGAGGGATTTAGTAGATATAAGCCAATTTGTATACAGGTGTTTCTTGATGCACCACCAAGGGTACAATAGCGTCCCACTTTGGGACATCATCACAATCACGAGATTTATGATGACCAGGTAGCCAAATGGATGTTATAGTGATTACAGGGGTAATTGAGAGGCATTGTGGGGTCAACTTGCATTGATGATCATATTCCATCATTATGATCCATTCCGCCTAGGTTGGCTTTGGTTTTGGAATTGCTTCTCTTGATTTCCATGATTTTGACTATTTTGAGCTATAAGTTAGTGAAATCGAAGAGGTCATTTTGGGCACATTACTTGGAGGAACCTCTCGGTGTAATAGTTCATTGGAATCGAGAGAAACAACACTACAGGGATGGGATGGCTAGAGTGACTTTCAATGGCCAAGGAAGCCCTGAGGAGATAAGAGCTTTTCAAATGTAAAAGGTTAATTAATTAATTAAAGTGATTTAATTAATTAATTAAATATATTTGGAGGGACAAGGTGAGCCAAAGTATAAAGGAAAGGCAATGGCCTCTTCTCATTCATTCATGTATGATCTTATTTTGATTCGACCAGCTGAGTAGACCCAACATTGGGGGTTGTGGGGTTTGACTTAACAAACCCTGGGGGCGATTAGGTGGTGAAAGATTCCACCTAGGTTGTCCCAAGCTTGGTCTCGGGCGCAATAAGCTCCACACCATTCTAGTTCGGATCTACGTGTTGTAGGATTATTCCACATGGGTTGCTTGTGCATATAGAAGGCACCAGGTTAGGGTTTCGACCAAAGTAGCACCATTTTATGAGGAAAGGATTAGATCTAGTGAGGAGGGATTAGAATTCCAGGCATTGGGTTTCCTTTGTAGGTTTCTTGGCATCATTCTTGGTGTTTTTATGGAGTCTTTTAGTGGAGGATCGGTTTGTATTGAGAGTGGGGCGTTTTCCCAAGAGGAGGGCACAACTTTTGGAAATTTTCTAGATCTAAGGATCTAGCAAGTATTACTGAGGATTTGAGCACTTGGGTTCTCATTGCAACATCCCGATCTATCATCGTGGAGAGTTTCATAGGATTTGGAAGCTTCCTTCATTAGGGATGAATTATCTAGGGTTTCAGTCATCAGGTGGGGCACACCATTCAATGGAGGAGTTGGATCTACGGGGGTTTGAGAGTGGATTTGGAATCACAGACTGGTTGTTCTTACCATCCTGAGATCTACTTGTTTAGCATATTTACGGAGGTGATTGGACATCTTTGGCACAGGGCCGAATTGTTGAGGAGATGGAGTTATCAGTGAGTGTGGCATCTTCCAGTTTGAGGGGTTTGGCACTTGGCATGGTCTTCATCTCTTATCCGACCTTTGGAGGCTTATTTTGTATTGTTGGGAGCATTTTGTAGCATCGTACTTGTTATCTATTGTCTATCATCTTGACCATCTGTTGATCATTCCAGTCCAACATCTCCATTGTAGTAGGTTCTTCTACTTTATGAATAAATAAGATTTGAGATGTTTGGCTTGTCTATATTATTGCCTTATAAGTTTGAGGTATGTTCCATGGTTATCTCTCTCTATTATTTGTTGCATACACACATGTAAACACATCTAAAAATAGATCAACAAAGCTGTTTGATGAAATACCTCACTCATAAAAAAGTTTAAAAAGACACCAAAGCAGTGATCCTTGCATAATGGCTTGGGATCATTACGGTGGTATCGAGCTTAAATCCACACTGGCTTGAGGGGTCTTTCATAGGGATAAATGGATCATTGGAAGTAAATGGATATTGTTAATAGGATTGAGGGTGTGAGAGAATATGGAAAACCATCAATAATTTCAAAGGCTCATAACATTCCAATGGTTCCTATCCTATAAAAAAATCCTAGTTGGAACAAGAAGAAGATTGCCCGTTGGCTCAAGCGGAGAATGAAGGAGCAACTTGTTGGGGTAACCCCACCCACTAGAAACCCCCACAGCCATTAGGAGCACACATATTTGCTATAGTTGCAGGGTGCCTTGGGAACTAGGTCATAGGTGTAGGGGTAAGGACAAACATTGAGGCACACCATGCCGGTGATGATGGGGTGTGTGTGGATGGGCGATAGATGTTGATTTAGAGCCATCGGATGATGATAGTGACTCTTTCACATGAGGCTAGTGATAGTGTCTCTACCTCATAGGATAGTGATTATGAATCTTGCATGAAGGCTATTGATGCGCTTGAGGGGGCGTGATGACCCTTGTGGTGGATAGGCAGGTTGGATGGACGGATGATGGCTCCCTTATCTCCCAGCAGACATGTCACATACCATTGATGACCTTACACCTGAGTAGAGTGGTGACACTAGTGAGGAGTCACATGTCATTTAGCACCTAGAGATGATGAGGTTTCCCTATGGGGGTTGTGACACATGTCACTGTTGAGACACCCATGATAGCCACATCTGTAGGGAGATTGAGTGGAACATGGTATGATGGATGAGCCTAGTGTGAGGATCACACCACCATGAACGAGGTAGACCCACCCGAGGTCAGGGAGGGGAAGTGCAAGGGCGGTACAAGCGGGGGACCTTACACATACAGATCAACCTGAGGGATTTGAGTCACAACTATTGGAGACTCACTAGTTAGGCGATTCTGAAGGTGTGAGGTTGGCCAGACACTGTGCAGGATCAGCTAGTGATGAGGATGCACTTTTTATCCATCAGGATGATCATAGAATGTGTCTGGATACATCCATATGGGATCTAGGAGAAAATGATAATAGCAGGGTTGGAGTTACCTGAGGAGGGATATAGGCTGCTCATCACAGGGATACAATGTGAGTGGGGGGAGATAGCATCTAGTGATGGGGTGCGGTGGCATACAAGAGTACCCAACAAAATGGTAGGCCAGGTGGGCAGTTCAACACATCATCTTATGTAGAGAATGTT
This sequence comes from Picea sitchensis, assembly GCA_010110895.2. Taxonomy (NCBI): domain Eukaryota; kingdom Viridiplantae; phylum Streptophyta; class Pinopsida; order Pinales; family Pinaceae; genus Picea; species Picea sitchensis. Next base: position 57,354 of record SNQJ01S0014031.1, read on the forward strand.
TTTGGGAATTCCAGAGATGACACTAGCAGTGAGAGTGCGAGATGGCACCTGTATGACCATGATCAAGTCACCACTTAGCAACATAGTTGAAAGTTAGGTTATGAGCTAGACAACCACTAGATGTATTGATGAAATTCATGCGGTGATGTGATTCTTGTCCCGGAGCATCAATAGCGCGGGGTAGCTCGGATGGAGGAGGATTTTCCATGGATGATTTTCACACTCTTGAGGTATTTGTTATGAGGGCCCGACACTAGTAGTTGTTGAAGAGCCGAGAGATCCCGAGGGTTGGTGAGGTGTATCGTGAGACTTCTGAGGGAGAAGGATTTGGAGATGGATCGACTCACTTAGGAGTTGGAGAGCACTCGAGGGGTCTTGAGAGGCACACAGACAAACCCCCAAGAATCTGAGTCCAGATCAGATGAGCTTCTTGAGGAGATTCGTCTGAGATCCATTTCATCTGTCTTAGTGGATACTGAGATGTATTAGTTAGTCACATTGATAGAGGGTGTTGATGATCTAGCAGAGGAGCACTAGTTGATGGAGGACACCTCCCTTTGTGATCAAAGTGGTTGACCTCCATGTAGGGGTTGATCCATTAGGCCAATACCCAGGGATCTATGATGCAACATGAATGTGGAGATGACATGAGTATGTTGGAGCATACAATGATGATTGATAGCTCAATTTTATCTTGATATGTATGGTGGTATTTAGAGGGTATAGTGCCTTGCGGGGAGGAGACACACCTAGGAGCATACAGATGTCACTCCTTTGCAGCAAAACCTAGTTATGAGAGATAACCTTCACCATGTTAGTAGTTGCATGGGAGATGTGAGATGGAGGTTGGTTGGCTTGGCAGTTGGAGGATTAATTACGGATTTATCTTTGGATGGTTGGGATTCGTTGATGACTACAGGAGAGCATCTATCATGGATACTGATGGATGAGTTTTTGGTCAAGTCTTTGGGATTGACCAACGCGTATGATACTTCCCAATCCTACAGATGGTTGCAGATAATTTTGGTATCCTTTCCTGATACTTTTATCATAGACATCAACATGAGAGGGATAGGTAGTGGTTGAGGGCATGGAGAGTGAGTAGGCAGAGAATATATGACATGAGTACTTTTACAACATCACGGCCGAGGTTAGAGGTGGATAGGTAGACAGAGGCGGTTGAGACTTGGTGTGTGATGGTGAGCATCATAGACCAAGTGACAGTGAGAATAGAGGAGCTTACGGCGGTGGTCAGCCCTCACATAAGAGTAGTTAAGAGGAGATTGGAAGTGATAAAATTCCAAACTTGCCATGGGACCCAGGAGTCCATCTTGTTAGCACGATGCTCATGTTGACCCGGGTTGCACCAAAGAGCCACACACACTCCACCTTGGTTTGGTTTGGAGTGGGTTTGTAGGTACTTGTCCTATGGGGAAATACCTTTCCTTTCACTTGATCATCATGATAGGGCATGGATATGTTTGGATAGGTGCTTATTCAATAGAGATGCCAGCTACCGGATCTGGGTTCGGACAGGTCCAGGTGGTCATGGTGTTCGACGAGGATCTAGGAGGAGGAGGTCCGAAGGGATGTATGTAGGTAGAACCGGTCATGGTTAGAGTAGTCACGGTGTCGACATGGTGATCTTTGGCGAGGAGGGTTATCATGGGACTGAGGAGTTCTTGAGGATTGAGCAGTTCATTGTGGAATGGGGAGAGAGTGGACCATTGCGGGGGAAGTTATTCTAACTTTCCATTTTAACCTTCGGTGTTGAGGGGGAGCACAACGTTTGAGGGTGCCTCATGGAGATATTGCAGTACTTCATTCTAGCATCATCATGTGCAATTGATGGAGATCGTGTGTATCTTGGTAGATATTTGGAGGATGGACTCATTCTAAGATGAGGCCATGTGTGTCATGCATAGGGTTCCAGTGATATCTTCGGGGCCCCGTACTTCCTGAGATATCGCGGTTCACTTCACGGTAATGGGATCGGGGGTAGAGTGTACTATTTTCATCTTTTCATGGGTTCACCATGTACCACAGTGTACATGGGATCTGATGTTACACTTGGAGAGGGATTTGGGTGTGCTTGAGGACAACAATTTTTCTATGAGGGAGGGACTATAAATCCACTACTTTGGGACATCATCCGCAGTCTGAGATTTATGATGACAGGTATCAAATGGATTTTATAAAGCGAGAAATTACATGGGTAATTGAGGAGGCATTGTGGGGTCCATATTGCATTTTATGATCATATTCCATCATTATGAGCCATTCCACAGGTTGGCTTTGGTTTGTTGCATTCCAACAATTCCATGATTTTGACTATTTTGAGCTATAAGTTAGTGAAATCACTTAAGAGGTCATTTGGGCTTTGTGCGGAGGAACCTATTAGTGTAATAGCTCATTGGAGTCGAGGGAGGAGAAACAATATAGGATGGGATGGCTAGAAGTGACTTTTCAGTGGCCAAGGAAACCCACCGAGGAGATATAGGTGCTTTTCAGAGGTAAAAGCGTTAATTAATTAATTAAAGTGATTTAATTAATTAATTAAATATATTGGAGGGACAAGGTGGAGCCAAAGAATTATAAAGGAAAGGCAAGGGCCTCTTCTCATTCATTCATGTATGATCTTATTTTGATTCTGGCTTCTAGTTGGTGAGCCAAACATTGGGGGTTTTGGGGGTTTGACAACAAACCCTTGAGGACGATTCGGTGGTGAAAAGATTCCACCTAGCTTGTCCCAAGATTGGTCCGGAGATGCAATATGCTCCGACACCATTCTAGTTCTATATATACTTAGTTGTGGGAGGATTCTACATGGGTTAGCAATGAATGAAAGGGTGCACCAATTGGGGTTTCCAACAAGGGGGCCTGGGTATTCGATGAGGAAGGGATTCCTCCTAGTAGAGAAGGGATTCAGGGGAATTTCGGGTATTGGGTTTCCTTTGCCGGTGTCTTGGCATCATTCTTGGGGGTTTCCAGAGTCTTTTAGTGGGGGATCTATTTGTATTGAGAGTGGGACATTTTCCCAGAGGAGGGGCCACCTACTATTTGGAGGTAGTAGATCCCCAGGATCTAGCGAGGTATTGAGGATGTGAGCAGGTTCTCATTACAACATCTAATCTATCATTGTGGAGAGTTTCATATCGTTGGAGGCATCCTTCACCAGGGCCAAATTATCTAGGGCTTTAGTCGTCCAGTGGGGCACACCATTGGGTGGAGGATTTTAGATCTCTAGGGTTTAGTGGATTTGGAATTCAATTTGGAGTTGTTCTTACCATCCTCCTTATCTACTTGTTTGGCATCTTTCTAGAGTTGATTGGACATCTTTGGCACCAGGGGAAAAATTGTTGAGGAGCCGGTTATCCAGCAGAGTGTGGCATCTTCGATCTTGAGGGGTTTGGCACTTGGTCTTCATCTCTTATCCAGTTTGGAGGCTTATTTGTATTGTTGGGAGAATTTTTTAGCATCTCATATCTATTATCTATTGTCTATCTTCTTTCCATGTATTGAGCATTCCAGATCGGCATTTCCATTGTAGTAGGTTCTTCTACTTTATGAATAAAGAAGATTTGAGATGTTTTTGGCTTGTCATCTTGTGCATATGGTTGAGGTATGTTCCATGATTTATCTTCTTTACGTTGTTTGTTTCCTTTACACACATATAAACACATCTAAACAAATAGATCAAAAAATTGTTTGACAGAAATACCACAACTAGAAATTTTTAAAAGACACCAAAACAATGATGATCCTTGCATAATGGCTTGGGATCATTATAGGTACATAATAGGGGGTTACAAGGAGGGGGCCAACAAATGTGCATAGGTACCACTTATTTCATGCATGTATGAATCCACGACCATGAGTTTATGTGTAATGACATATCTCCTATATAGCTTAAATATGTCGTAATACGTCTCTACCCTCGAAAAAATTTAACCCACAATTCTTTAGCAGGAAGGTGTTGATATGACTTGTAGTATTCCATATATAAATTAGTATGGAGAACATAAATAATTATCTAGAAATTTCATATAAACAACGATATAACTAGAACAACACCCTGTGAGCCATACAAAACAATACCAAAATAACACTAGAAGAGCACTTTGATTATTAGGGAGGAATGCTCACTTGCCTCTTCAAGAGGGAAACCTCAGGCATAGAAATCTATTAAAATAATATCCAAGATGAAACTTCTCATACCCTATACTCATATTTATAATAAATCTATGCTGAAACAATCTAGAGGAATTTCCTTCTAGAAGTGGAAGCTTTATTAGGTCTTCTTACATTTGACTTATTCTTCCTTATTACTTTGCCTTATTAGTAGTAGGACTTTATTACATGGAAATATGTTATTCTACCTACTTGAGGGGGTAGGTAGGTTAGGTCCCTAATATATTTCATGGACTACAACCTAGCCTCGGCTGGGGGCATAACATTATTGTGGTGGTGGATTATTTTACTAAATGGGCTAGACCATGCCTACCTTTAAATTTGATGGTGGCCTGCAACATTTTTTGTATTCGAAATCAAATTATAACCGGTTTTGGAATCCCAAGAAGTTGGTACTAATGATGGAAGTCACTTCAAAATGAGATGATAAACCGAGTTGGCATCAAAGCGGGGATTCTGATGATCATTATTCCCCTTATTATCCCAGGGAAAATGGACAAGTATGGTTGTGAATAAATATCTAAAGACCATTTTTGTAAAAGCAGTAGTCGGAGTAAATCTAGGCGGGATGTGATGATTCCTTTGGGCATACTGAACCGCATTAAATACTTCCACTAGTTTCTCTTGTTTTCGGTTAGTACATGGTGTGGATTCATTCTTTATATTGAATGTGAAATCCCTTCCCATAAATTGGAAATCAAGCTCCTACCTAACATGACAGATATCGAAGAATGACTCATTTTTTACCTAGATCCACCTCAATGATCGGTGTTAATATTACTCTATGGATATCGAAGAGAATAAATGGCGTGTTAAGGTTCAATAAGATAATTTTCACATTCCCGATAGTATGCTTAGGGTGACTTGGTTCTCCTTTATGTCTAAGCCAAATAACCACTGGGGGCATGAAAGTTTAAATCCATGTGGCACGGTTCTTATATCGTGTGACGTGTCTTGGAAAAAAGAGTCTATGAATTAGAATATTATGGGGAATATGTTGGGCGAGCCCATAAATGGGATATACCTTAAAATGTATTACGCTTAAGCCCTCAAACTCGGGCATGACCTTTGTATATTGGTGTATATACTCCTTTTCTTTTGTTTCTTTTGCATCATCAACTTGGTATTGAGTTTTCCCTTGGTTTTCATATGTCAACAGAGTATTTGGTTTACTTAGGATTCAAGTGGATGGTGCCAGTCATCATACATAGAATTTAGCTTCCGTTGCTTAGGTTATCTATTCACCTAATAGACAACTAGTGTCTTCAAGTGGCATAGACCATCAACGGATAATGTGGTTGAGTATAGCGTCATTATAGAGCTATTCACGTGACACCATTTCATATGGTGTTCAATCTTTAGAAGTTTTCCTAGACTCTAGTTAGTAGCATATCATTTTGAGCGAACGATGGTTACCATGTGAGAGATCCTACTTCTCGACAATTCCTATGGGTACAACTTTTGGAATGATACTTTGATTTTCTTCCTTATAATCACATCCCTATAAGTTTTAATCAAGTATTTGATGCATATACTAATTACATTTTAGATTGGCATTTGTCGCATAACTAAGTAAAGAAAATACATTTATACAATCATCCATTATAAAATATCTAAGTTGAGTCCAAGACCGAATTTTTTTTGTTTGCCTTTATCAAATTGAAAACCACAAAAAATGAAATATACAAAAACTAATTTATATATAGATTTCTCCTATGGACTAATAGCTTACCCGATTGAAGACTTTTGTTTTGAAGTGGTTTTGACAAATTGACAGCATTGTATCATCTATTTGTGCCTATGAAAGGTATATTTTTTTCACCGACATATAGGATAGGTTCTTAGCCCTCTTTTCATTTTTTCATCGTCACATGACCGTGATTCCTTATGCCCTAGGTATGAACCCATTTATTAGCGACACATAACCTTCTCACTGCTACTATAAGTGTTGTTATTAAGTGGTAGAGACTTACAAATATGGGTACCCTAGATAGACCCCTTTTGTCATTTGGTGCCCATGTAGGAGATTCTCCGCATAGGAATGATATTTACTTACGGTCCCAATATGACTTTGTGTTAGAACCCCATTTTCTTACTCAATATCATTTTGACCACTACATATGGACTCCTCAACGGGTCTTGGTTAAGCTCTTTTCCGTTAAATGGTTTTGAGAGGATGTCTATTTGGTATATGTTTTAACCCTTTTCCAGACCAAGTAGGATTCTGAAAACAATACTCTAGTCACCATTGGCGAATATTTCTCTTGAATTATTATTTTATAATGTTTCGAGCCTAGTGTACTAAATCTATGAAAAAAGGACACTTTTTTGGATTAAGTTGTAATTGCATCCCATTATCATTATTGCATTGTTGAGCCTATTGTCGACTTCCACTTTCTCATTATGGTCTATTTCCCCAAAATTCCTCATCACTATCAAAGTGACTTTCATATATCCTTTGCATCTTGACACCCTTACCCGTAGAGGAAACATCCCCATGAGTGTCCATGCCCACATGTGTTTCATTGCATTGAGCATAGGTATGTTCTTGCTTGGAAATAGTTTGTGTCCGCGACCTCATTTCCTCTCACAGTATCATAGAATCTTGACACCTTGCCCGTGGAGTAAAATTCCCCAAAGTGTCCATGCCCAGCATGCATTCCATTACGCATTGAGCATGGGTATGTTACAACTGGCAGGTGGATTTCTTATTCACAACACTTGTTTCCTCTCCTGCATCATAGCATTTATTTGACTATGAAAAAACAAAAAGAGTAGGAAAAGGTATTATCTCCCTGCTCCGGTGCATTCATGTGACCTTTGAACAGACCATAAACTCTTGAGTCCATTTTCATCAAAGATTTGGGTTTAGCATGACCTTAGGAATTTGAGCTTGTTACTTAGAGTTTATATTAAGAACCAAATATCAATATAGCATAGAAAAACCACCGGAAAAATTACTCAATACCTTGAAAAGATGTAATTTCAAATAATAAGCCTCTTGAGGGGGCAACCTCTTTTTACCCTACTTAAATGTTCAAGGACAAGAAGATTCAAAATGAAAAATGTCTCCTTAGTATATCTGAGGAGACTAGGAGGTTATATAATTACAACTAATGGCCTAAAGGCGCCATAAATAAAATAACATAGCTTAATATAGTATGCCCCAGTGGGGGTAATGAGACAATATTAGGGATTAACATACCCCTCCCTTTAAAACAAGTGTTGTGCGCACTTGAGTTATTATGGATGCTTCTATATAAAGACTCATCTTCCCAAGTGGAATCTTAGTAGGTAGTTTCCTCCATTTAATGAGATACTCTCAAATGGATCTATTCCTCGGTTGAAATGACATTCTTGTGTGGAGTGATAACTAGAACTTCTAATATGATTTTCCTTCCTCATAAGTTCTAGAAATATGGTTTGAGGCGGGATCTTGTCACCTATAACCTTCTTTAAGCATGAGAAATGAAATGGGTGTGAGATGCAAGTAGCTCAATTTGTATGCCATGGTACCAATCTTTTGCAACACATTATAAGACCTACAATACTTTGGTGATAATTTATTATCCTTCTTGGCTTGCTTGGGGACATCGTTTGTATGGTTGTAGTCTTAAAACACCCAATCCCTACTTCAAAGATTCTTTCACTCTGATGTTGATGCGCTTGTTGTTTCATGCGATTATGTGCCATGAATTAGGGTTGTCCTTTAAGATTTGGAGAACTTGTTGTTGAGTCTCGATGTGATCTTCCTTTGCTTGAACCTTATATTTTTATTTTAGAAGAAGCTGATGGAAGGAGGGTTGTATCCATAAGTGCCATAAATGGTGTCATTTTTGACTGCGATTATGAAAGGAAGTGTTATACCACCCTTCAACTTAAAGGTGGCTCCGAATTTAGAACCATTGTGTTTTTTTTATCAGAGAAAAGGAAATGAAGGTAGCCTTCAGGACATTTGTTCACTATCTCGATTTGTCATCAGATTGAGGATGATAAGATGAATATAGATCCAATTGATTACCCGAACAAGAAAATAATTCTATCCAAAAGTATCCAGTGAAGATGGGATCTCATCGCACAATAATCTTTGGGCAGCCATGTAGCTTTTGTTGTCTCTCCATGAATGCGGTGGCAAGTTGTACTAACTTTGAATGGATGAGAGAGAGTGCACAAAAGAGGTATTACATACTGGTTAGTCTATCAACAATCACCATGATTACACTCTTTCCTTAGGACTTTGGTAACCTTGTGATGAAATCCATGAAACCCTCCTCTCGTGACTTGGGATGGATAATGGTTGTAAAGACACGGGGTCTTAATTGTTTTCCAACTGCCATTTTGTTGTAAAATAAAACATTACGCCCGCGAACCTTTGAACATCAGATTTAAAGCCATCCCAAAAAAAAAAATCCTTCTTGACTCTATGGTAGGTTTTCAAAAATCTCGGGTTCCCTCCCTACTAGAGAGGTGTACAATTCCGATAGTACCTTTGTTTGAGTTGGGGTTCTTACATAAATATAAGTGATCTTTGTACCATGGTGAATCATTTTCCATGTAAATGTATTTGATGCTGTGGAATCACATTACCAAACTTTGAATGAGTGTCCACACTTTTGATCATTCTTCCATTCATCCCTTACTTATATTATCCAATGTCCGGGTTGGATGATCCAGAATATACAGAGAAAGTCCTCAACATATTCATCCTTTCTTGAGTGCATGTCTGCCACAACATTTGCTTCCTCTTTTATAGAGGATTTCAAAATCATAGCCAATATCTTGGTTACCCATTTTTTGGTTCTTAGCCGAAGATAGTCTTTGTTCTAAGAAGTATTTAGACTATCATGATTTGTTTGACAATCAGAGTGCCTACCTATTAGGTAAGGATGCCATTTATTTAATGCATGTAGAGTATTTATATCATTTCCTTCTCATAAATGGGTTTTGTAATTCCTTTCTCTTGAGTGAGGTGACTTTCAAAATCCAGTGGCCTTTCTTCTTGCATTGGGACAGCACCAATTATATTTCCCAGGGCATCATTCCACAATAAAGGTTTTGTGAAGTGGAGTGGTCAGATAGGAGCTTTACATCCCACCTCTTTAAGTTGTTCAAAATTTGGATTGCCTTTGGAGTCCATGAAAATGCATCCTTCTTAGTCCGATTAAGTTAAAGGTGCTTCTATTCTTCCTTGATTCGAGACAAACTTGCGGTAGTAACCTATCAAAACCAAAATCATCTAAGATTCTTCAACGTTTTGGGGTGGCAGGTCCATCCTTAGCCTTAATATTGATGAGGTCTACCTTGACACCTTCTTATGAGATACAATATGACCCAAATTCTCTACCTCCCTTTAATCGAAGAAACATTTGGATGGTTTGGCATATAGTTGTTTCTCCTTGGGTAGTTGTAGCACCTTGTCCAACATGTCACCTTGATCCTCCCAAGACTTGCTATAGAATTAGTATATCATCAAAAATACTAACACAAATTTTTAGGAAGGAATGGGAAATTTATATTTAATAGTGATCTTGTTGAGCTCTCATAATCCCCGGGCCTTGCTCATGCACGAACTATATTTCTTGGATACCATTACCGGTGAAAGGAGTAAGAACTTTGGCTAAGGCTAATAATGTCATCCTCTAGCATTTCTTCAACCAATAGCTCAATTTCACTCTGCAGGTGTAAAGGGAATTGTCTGTAGTAGTAGATGTTAGGAGGAACACTCCCAAAGATTAGGTTAATTTCATGATCATTATTTCAATTGGGTGGAAGACCTTTGGGAATATCTTGATACTTTGGAATGCTTATCAATGATCCTTTGGAATATTGAGTGGAATAGATGGCTTGAATGTTTGAACATCTAGTGAGCTATAGTTTTGCAATAAATCCTTGATGCCCCTTTTTCGATAATTTTGTCATCTTAGTTAGAGCTTATCACCTTAGAGGGTTTCCCTATGATACCTCTTAACTCAATTTTTTTTTTTTTTTTTTAAAAAAGAGAAAAGAAAAAATTGTTTTCAAAAAGTAATTAAAAGCCATTGTTCTTTATGATTGTAACCATTGGATTCTAATACAACATATGCACCACCCATGGGTATAGAAATCATTGGACTATTCATTACATATTCCCCTTAGTAATTATCTTATTTCATTTTTCTGAGCAATTTATAGTTCCTCCATCTGTGATCATTACTTGAAGCTTCTGATATACAAAACAATTGAGATCTTTGGCTAATTTATGGTGAATGAAATTATGAGTCTTGCCGAGGAATCAATTGGGACTATTACCTTTTTATTTTTATGTATCCTTGCATCTTGAGTGTTTGAGGTGCTAATTCCGATAATGCATTACGATGTCATTAGAGTCAAATATTAGGATGAAATTGCTTCTACGTTTCATCTTGAGATGGTTGTTGTTCTTGTTCTTCTTCCTCTTCACAATATGTAGAATAATTCCTTCTCACCACACTTATGTCCCCTTACTTGTACTTGTTGTCACAATCAAAAGAGATAAAACCTTTGCTTTTTCTTTCTCCAATTGTTGAGGTGTGAACCTTGTAGGTTGAGGTGTTTTAGAAGAAGGTGCATTGTTCTTTCTATAGATGTTAGGATTGGTCCTTCTAGTAGCCATAGCCATATTTTTACTTTCAACATTTCTTTCCACCTTAAATGCATTCTCAATGATTTGGTTCCCAAAGATTGAACCTCATGTTGAATGTTATTTTAAAGTTCCACATGAATACATCTATCCAAGTGCTCATACGGAATATTGGTTACCTTTATATTCCAATCTTTGGAAGTTCTCAATGTGTTACGTGTGAACCCTTTTCTTGAGATTTATCAATTGGCTAAATAGTGTATCCTTGTATCCTCATAGTGTGCTATCATTTTTTAAGTGAAAATTTTTCCAAGTAATGAGTGATTTGAGAGCAGAAGCCATCGATACCATACAAAATTTATTAGGTTCTAAATATAAAGAAGCAATTAATATCTTACATTTTGTGTATGCAGCACATTATGGAGATCAAAAATTGCTCCATCTTAAATATCCATGTGGTTGGGTCTGTTATCGCGCCACAGAGTTTGTGGTTTAGGTCAAAGGCTAAGGGATAGAGATCAAACTGGCATAACAGAACTCTTCCCCGCAATGTCACCTCAATGGGGAGGTTCTTTCTCTTTAGGAGGTTAGACCTAGGGGAGACATCCCCAACAACACAGGGGTTTTGAAGGGCTAAGGTATAAAGCAAGGTTAAAATTTCCTCCTCACACGGTTACCACCGAGCAGATAGTGCTGGCTAAACAACCAATAATGAAGTGTACTTAATTGAAACCTTTGTCGAGAACAAGACAACAACAATACAATATATATGTGCAAGCTATAACTCAAAGGGTAAGTACTTCAATAACTATCTAATATTATTTGATAAACAATGTAAAACAATAAGATACAAAAATGCAAGTCAACGTTTTGTCCAATTAACCATGAAAGAGAATCAATTCATCAATATCTATCAAGATGATTAAACTAACAATGCATCCAGTCAACAATTTGCTCAATAATTGCTTCAAATCATCCATTTAATTGCTTATATTCAACTTTTTTTGCGTCAAGATGAGATAACCAACTATGGCGTCAACCTAATTAGGGTTATCTAGTTAGTTAGGTTTTCAAAATTTATAGTTTTGAAAGTGGTTTTGTTCACCAAGACTTCAATGTTGGAGGTTAGATATCCCGATTACTTATGGGGTATGGAGTCAAAGATAAGGGCACAAGGTTTTGAAAGGATGAGGCTTAAAGACTAGGAAGGGTTCTAGAGAGTGTTGCAAAGGCTGAGGGGCCCTAGAATCAAAACCCTAGGGGAAAGAGGCTCACTCAGGTGTTTCTTAACAGGCCTCGTGCTCTTTCCTCCTTCTTTAGGTCAACAGCGAAATGGATAGCATAGATGAGAAGTCTAAGAGGGAGAAAGTGTTGTAGGACAAGGCTTTCAAACCCTAAGTGATGGCCCTAGGTGTAGATAACCCTGGGTCTAGGACATCACCCTCTTTCAACCTATAAACTTCAATGCAGCAAGGAAGAAGCAATATGAGTGTAGCAAAGGCTAGCCTCAATCCCTCTTCTTCAATGGATGAAAAATATTTCTCAACAAGGTGACATGTAACAAGAACCTACTTGTGTTCTTATTACCTAGAGGTTTCAATCAACAATTTAATAAGCAAATGCAAAATTACACCACAACCATTCAATTAGAAGTTTTGCAAGAAAATCCTTCCATCATGAAGAAGCACATTAGAAAACCCTAGTTGTAAACCTTCCTTGGAGAGAAATGCCACAGATGCCAAAAATATCATGCAATAACAAATTAAGCCTCACTTAGACAGAAATAATACCCTAGGAGGGCACAAAATTAGACCTCACAAGTGTGAGTGAATTTGTGTTATGTCAAAATGGGGGAAAACATCCCTCAATATATATCATCCAAATTTTAATTAAGTGGGTCATTAAAATAGTGACAAGGCTAATAACTAAAAACATATTGTTTTACATTAAGCGCTAAGAAAACCAAATGAGCAATGAAGCCCAGACATGGAGCCTTTGGGGAGACATTGTGGCCCTTTAGAGACAAATCCTTAGCACTAGATGACAAATGTTGGCCCTCATTGAGCCTCCAAACTCTACCACACGTACCAAACTACCTTGTAAAGATGCGATGTCTTTGGAGGTGGCGATCAAAGGGATCTAGAGGGCGTCCACAGGTCATCGAGAAGGACATGACCCACTAGGTGGGTCAACCCTAAGTGGTCTAAACCAAAGTCCTGGATGAAAATGCCATTCTTCTTCTCTTGTGCAAAAGCTCAACCAATCACTATCTAGTCTACGCCCTTGATGAGGTCCCAACAATCATCTATGGGCTCTTATTCCATGGAGGTCGGAACTAATCATCTCCCCATGTGCTTGACATCACTTGGTACTTGTCCATCAGACATGGTCCTGTACATCAAAAACTTAGCCCTCCATGGGCTCATTAGTCCTAGGGATCATAGCAATGTAAATCATACTTCATCATTAATTTTATCAAATGCATACATAAAACCTAGCATATCATCTAATAGCTCAAAGAGACATTGCAATGACCTACTATACAAAGCTCACCTTGTGTCCTCATCATGAATTTCATGGGATGCATTTTCACTTTAGATTGTCTTCTTTGTTATGGAAATTTTTCAATACTTCCATGATCTCCCCTTTTAAACCCTCTATCCTCTGTAAACTCATCTTTTGTTACTATCTTCTTTTTTAAATCATTTTATGTCCTTATGCATTTCTTCACCTTCATCAATAGTCCAAGTGGGATTTTTATGGAGGCTTATTTGAATGTAGAAGTTCCCTTTTTGGGTGGCATGTTGGCCAAGTATCACTTTTTGAACCTTGATTTTGGGGTGGTTTTGCTAGACAATATTTCTTACGTTGTATCTCCCAAGTTCGACCCTTCTAGGTATGAAACTTTCTTTATAATAGTTCTATGATATTTCTTCTCTAAAATTCCACAGATTACGATCGGAATTGGATGTGCCAAGAGTGGAATTCTGGTAACTTCCCCCACAACTTGCCGATTTTTATACTCCGATCTCACTTGTATGGCGTGTCCTGCATAAAATAATTGATATGAAATTCTAAAACTCACACCGGAAATACTACAAACTGTTCAAGATATAATGAAACTAGTCCTACTCAATTTGGATTCTATAAGAATAGAAGTTATGATTGTTTTAGTTGGAACCTTCTTGAGACTAGTCAGGATACCCTATCTTACCTGAGGTGTATCTACAAATTTAATATGACCCACAAGATGAAATTTTTTACCACAAATAACTTACTAATTTATATAAATATCCCTCACGGATTTTAGGTTCGAAACATTACAAAAAATTCTAATGAAAATTCCACAATGACTTATTTTAGGATGATTCCAGAACCTATCTTGTACATGTTGTATCTCTGAAAGTATAAAGGCCTCAAGAGATGAATTTTTTAACAAAGGTACCATGATCACGTCTATAAATATCCTCAAGCTAGTTCTCTTGAAACTTTGTAGAAAAAAATTATAGTGAAAATGCCGAGGTGTCTCGGATGTAGCGGTGAAACCCAGAGACCTTGAGCTCGATACCATATGTTAAGAACCCAATATCAATATAGCATGAGAAAAACATCATAAAAAGTACTCAACACCTTGAAAGAGATAATTTCAGGATAATAAGCCTCTTAGAGGGGGCAGCCTCCTTTAAGCCACTTAAATGTTCCAAGTACAAGATGATTGAAAATAGAAAATGTCTCCTTGGTATATATAGGGAGACTAGGAGGTATAATTATAGCTAATGGCCCTAAAGGTTGACATAAATAAAATAACATTACTAATATATGCCCCAATTAAGGGGTAATGAGCCAATATTGGGGCTTAGGTGCTCCTTATTTGGTTTATTCTTCCATTCCTATCACGAGTTTATTTATGCCTCACATCCTGAGATTTTTGTGTCCGATGATGGGTGTTAAGTCTATACTTCATAGACTGTCCGCTCTCTACTGCTCTTGTTCCAAAGGAAGTATAAATGTTCATCATCCATTTGTTGCCAACTCTTGACTTTGCATGTCATCCCTACTCTCGGTTTATCTGGGATCAAATGAAGTTGTTGTCCCTACCTTGCACCACAGGCCCTGCACTTTGTCTTGGTAGGTAACCTTGAACCCGATAGATGACACCTCCTCATTGGTCATTGAATGGGGGGTTTCCCTTTTGTTCGATGACAAGAAATATATTCACACATTGGGATTCATGCGGTGTCTTGGATTCCATTAACCACAATGGTGGTTTCCTCACCTTTTTGATAAGTTTTCCTTATTGGTTATTATTCCTTAGGGTCTCTTTCATGCATTAATTGGATCTAGTGCATGAGAGAGAGCTATATTCATTGATTCCATTGAACATCATATTCATCCAAGCTCCTTTTAATTATCAAGCTATTTCTTTGTACCTCATGTTGGATGATGAGAGATTCCTTAATGTTGTTCTTTCAGTGGGTCTCCTTCCATAGACTTTAGCCCATCTATTACAGGTGAGATATAGAGTCTTATAGGTATGAGGCTTCTGAGTCATCCCGATGCTTGAGTTCTCCCACCATCCAGCGATTGGGAATACATCAATGTCTCCTAATAGATGGATTCTTCAAGTGATCTAAAATAGAAGACTTGTATTCTTGAAAATATTTACAAGTTAAATTTATGTGTTAAAGAAAATGGATCAAATTTGCAAAACAACTTTAATAGGATTTACTCATTCAAGATGCATATAAACAACAACATAATCATTGAACCGGAAAACACATAACACAAAAAAAATGATAAAGGTTCACCCCTCTCTTGGGCTACATCTCTGGTCCTACAGCTTCCAATGGATCATTTGTATTATTTACTCAAAGTGATAAAAAAATGTGTCTTACAATGCTCAAAATGCCCGAGCAGACTACTCAGTAAGCCAGTGTCCAAGAACCTAAATTTGGGCTTTTTGGCACCCTCGTTTGGCAAAAATGAAATTAGATGGAGCTTTCGGAGAAGTCTCCCCTTGAAGCTTGTTGTCTCTACATCTACAAAATGCACCTCGCTTGTCTCAACCTAGACCAAATGCAATTTAAAGCATAAAAAGCTGTACTTGGAATTTTAACTACACCAATCGGTCCAATGTCAAACATGATTCTGTGGCCTTAACTACCAAGGCTGGTGGGCACGTGGCTGGAATCATGTGTACACTATAACCTGTGGGCTTAAGTTTTAAAAGCTGGTTGAGTAACCATAATGTTAAACTCCACTTGTATATATATATGTTGGTCACATGCCATACCAAACCATGAATTATTTAAATGATTATAACATAGTTATGGTGGGTCTAACCATTGTAGCTCTAGTCACATACAATATAACATATAACCATGGGTTGGGGCTTAGCCCCAGCCCTAACCCCGTGCCAAACTTACCATAGATACCCTTTAAATACAAGCGAAAAAATAAAATAGTTTAGTAATAAACCATGGCGTGTTGGTTGGGTGGCCTTTCCCAAATCTTTACCCTACCCCCGGAGGTCATGGGGTCGACTCTGGCGAGTGCAAGGTTTTGCTCAACAAGCGGTGACCGCGTGGTGGCCTTTCCAGTTGAATATTACGTGTCACCATCAATCAACGCCAAAAACCATGTCACATGCCAATGCTTAATGTATATCGCCCACATCATCAGGTATGACACATGCGTCATCATCAGATGCAGGGTGATGGTCGGTATCCTTTGTTTGTCATTTTGAACAGGATGTGATATCTCTCGTTCCCGGCGTCTGTTTGAACCCAAGCGAGTTGCGTTGGGTTCCTGGCAGTAGGACCTACGCTCTTGTTTGATTTGAAGTGATTGCGATCACTTTGGTGCAGAGCAAAATTTGATCCCAGTCACCTCCCCATTGGAAAGATTTTGGACCTCAAAAAGACTATTTCCGATCTATTTGAAGATGAGGTATAGTTCCTTCACTCTTCCAACCTCAATCCACTTAGCTTTGCTTGGATTTGTACCTTTAGACCAACTGAAGATACTCCACATTTCCTCGTTTTGAAGTTTGCATTCTCACATCCAAGGTAATTAATGTCATCTTGATTGTAAGATATTCTAGGGAAAACTCATCTATAGAAGGAATCACGAATATGTTGTCCTTGATCATCAATCAGCGGAGGATCATACAATTTCAAATTCTCAACATTAACAAGCGCACACATTTGCATATAAGGAGGAAAAATCTAAACGGAAGGCATTATTGCCAATCTTGTCGATAATCTTGAAAGGACCATATCGAAGATGGTTTCAATTTTACCTTCTCCTTTAAGCCTCCCCTTCCTGATGTAGAGACAAACTTCATCTCCAACTTGGAAGCTGTGATCAATGATGCTGTCATGTCTCGTCTTGTGCCAGCTTGACTCTTTTCCAAATGCTCTTGAGCCATTTGATGTATCGACTAAATTTGTTCAATGAACTTTTCTACCCTATCAATGTCTTATTGACCATCGATAGAAATATCTCTCCCAAAGATAAAATCTAAGGATATTTGGGAAAATAGCCAAAACATACTTCAAATGGTGACATTTGAGTTGAAGAGTCTTAGCTCGATTGTAAGCATGACGAATGTAGTGTAAATGCTCATCAAAAAGTTTATGATGCTTGTTGCAATAAGCGAATAAAATTTTGCACCACTTTTTGATTTACTACTTCTGTCTGACTATCTATTTATGGATGAAAAGTTGTGCTCTTTTAATTTGGTGTCCATGATTGCCCATAAGCAGTCAAAACTTCCAACAAATCGAGAATCCCGATCGGAAATAATGGATTTAGGCAATCAAAATGCGCAAACATTTTGAAAGAATATTTGGTACCATCACAATTTGGTATGGCTTGCTGTTTTTGTACAAGGCATCAAATACACATTTTGCTAAATTGATCAACCGCAACATAAATATAATCATGATTCGTTTTATACATAGGTAAACCTCCAACAAAATCCATGGAGGTGCTTTCCCCAGGGGCGAGGAAAGGCAGGAAGTGGAGTATACAAACCCAACTTTCGTTACTAGGTTTACTTGTGGCACATAGTGAACATCCTCGAACATATCTTCAAACACTTTCATTCATTTTAGGCCAGTGCTTGATTATCTTTGCAAGTGTAGCGTCTTGCCTACACCAAAGTGGCCGACAATAAGAGAAGAATGTGCTTCTCTTATAATGTTAATTCTTTCACCCTATGGAATACATAACTTGCAAGATGATACAAAATATTATCGTACGTAGTAATCAATTCCTCAACATGGTTAGGTGGCACAAAGTTTCATATACTTCTTTAAAATCGGTATCTAAATCATATTGCTCAACATAACTCATACATGATGGGACTATGCTTAAGAATAAGCGAAGCACTAATAATATGCCTTGAAAGCATATCCCGATGACTTTGTTATAAATGCCCTTCTTATACACGATGACCAAATTAGGGCTGGTAGAGAGAAAACCATCCATTTGAAGTTCCCTATTTGCTATGTAGCTTTTGTTTGGCCGGTAATTTTGTAGGTGGTTGATGATCGGTGTGAATAATGGTTTCTTTCCCCAACAAATAATGTTTCCATTTTTTTCACACTTTGTACCAATGCATCTTGTTATCCCGATTTCTAGGGATAACTAGGAGATCATGTCTCGAGGCCCACAGGGTCCTAGACATGGAGTCCCGAAAGGCTTGAGGATTGACACGAGCATGGCCCTGGAGGGTCCATCCTTCTTCTTCTTCATGATTTGTCACGTTAAGCGGCAACAGCTTATCAGGTCACCATCGGCTTGGACTTGTATCGGAAGACTCTTGCTCCATGAGGTAATTGGTCCGGTATCATGGTATGTGTCATGTTTGATCATTATAACTTTCTTATATATGCATCGGGTTCCTTACATTCGATATTTGCTTGGATCTTACACTAACCCATGACCATTGTTGGGGGGATTAGCAGGGTGACCTATGGTGTATCCATGAGTTTTGGTGGATAACCAAAAGGGGGTTTGAAGACCATCGTCCGCTCCCACCATCTTACATCACTTTACATCTTATCTCCTTTGAAGAGCCATCGTCCGCTCCCACCATACTATCACTTTACATCTTATCTCCCATACATCCATCCCATTCCCCTAGTCCGAGCATTAGGATGACCTTTGAAGGGTTACACTTTGTCCTGTGGGAAGAAGGGGCTAAAGGCCCAGGGGTAAAAGTAGCTGGTAAAAGATAAAATCCATAGGAAATAAAACCTAGAGATGCTTCGCCCAGGGATCCCTGAGAAGGCAATAAAATGCCTCTCGATAAGAAACAAAAGGGACCCAAAGAAAAATAATAAAACAAGACCTAGCCAAGAGGATGGGAGGTCTCACCACGAGCTGACCCATTATGTTCATAGGTATCTAGCAGTATGACATTTCCATTATCTAGTCACCACGCCAGGGCAGTGACCCTTGGTTGCATGGCCAAGGGAAAGGGGGTCTCATCACGAGCCAACCTTATCATTTCTGTGAAAATACTAGTGGGTAACACTGTCAGCTCTAGTCACAATGACAAGGTAGTGTCCTCTGGTCAGACCTTGAAGTAAAAAAGAAAGAAAAAACAATAAATAAGAAAAGAATAAAGGCAATGAAGGGGCTTGGAAAAACTTGCATCCATGACGGGTAAAACTCACCTCCTACAAAGGCACCCACGGACAATACCTACCCCTGGTCTTCACTAATGACTGGACATCCTAAGACCATATCACTTCATGTTACATGGCTTGAATAATCTTCTAAGGAAACTTTCTTCTTCTTATGAATACTGGCCCAAAAGGTTGTTTTGTCTATTTCTTCAACTTTGTATAGTAGATCAGTGTAATGTCTTTGAGCTATTAAAGGATATGCTAGGGATCTCATGCATGTATTTGATGAATTTAATGATGAAATATGATTGACATTGCTATGATCCCGAGGACTAATGAGCCCATGGAGGGCGAAGTTTTTGATGTGCAAGACCATGCCGACGGATAGGTACCAGTGGACCGATACACATGGGGAGATGATTAGCTCAGACCTCCATGGGGCTGAAGAGCCCATCAGATGGTTGCTGGGATGGCAGAGACAGGACAAAATTATGATGAGCTTTTGCACATGAAGAAAGAAGGACGTTCCACCCAGGGAATTTTGGCTGAGCCCGACCTAGGGGGGATCACCCACTTCAGATGGAACGTTTTCCCCTTGATGGATAGGATGCCACCTAGGAGAGCAGGATGTTATCTTGAGCATGTGGCAGTGTAATGAGGCTATTGGCACGTGTGGCAGCTTGGAGGAGCCCTAGAAGGGCTAACATCTGACTTCTGGATGCTTGATATGCCCAAAAAGGGCCAACATCTCCCTCAAAAGGGGTTGACATCCCACCTTTTGCTCATTTTATGACATTTTTCTAGCAGTTAATGTAAAAATAGTGTAAATTTTGTAGTCAGCCTTGTCGGCTATTTTAATGACCTATTTTTTAATTGAAAGGTCACGGATTGATATATATTGAGGATGTTTTTCTTCATTTTGAAGAATAACACAACTCACTCTCTTGTGAGATACTATATTTTGCGCCCTAGCTTGGTGTTCTTGGTGTTTTAAGTGGGGTGCAACTCTTCTTGGAGGATTTCTCTTGGCATATATGGTGTTTCTCTCAAGGAAGGTTTACAACTAGGGTTTGATTATGCTTTCTCCATGATATGTAAGTGAATTTTTCATGCAAAACTTATTAAGTGAATGGTTGTAGGCTTAATTTCTTACATTTGCTATTATATTGTTGAATCTTGAAACCCTAGGTAGAAAGAACACAAGTAGGTCATTACTATATGTCCCCTTGTTTGAGAAATTGTTTTAGCCATTGATAAAGGAAGATATAGCCTAGTCGTTGCTACACTTTTCTCCCTTTTTCTGAGCTAGCATTGAAGTTATAAGTTGAAAAGAGGAGACGTCCTAGGCCTAGTTGAATCTACACCTAGGGTTTTAACCTTCGAGGGTTTGAAAGCCTTGCCCCTACAACACTTTCTCCCTTAAATCTGTACTTTGAAGCTAGCCGTTTTGCCAAGTGTATTTAGAGAAAGAGGAAGCAACACGAGGCCTTGCTTAAGCAACACTAGAGTGAGCCTCCTTCCCTTAGGGTTTTGATTCTAGGGCCCTGCCATTGTAGCACCTTGGAACCCTACCTTCTAGTCTCTAAGTTTAAGTCCTCCCGAGACCTTTTGCCCTTGCTTTTGACTCCATTTACCCTAAGGCACTGGTAATATCTCCAACATTGAGGTTTGGGTGTACAAAATCATCTTTCAAGACTTAAATCTTTGAAACCCTAACTAACCCTAACGCTGCTAACCTAGGCTGACGTCATAGTTGACGTAGCAATCCTTTTGAATAGCAAATAAGAAATTAAAAGATGACGTCAAGCATTTACTGAGCAATTTGTTGATTGAAAATACTGTTGGCTTAGTCATTTTTGTAGATATTGATGAATTGGTGATCTTGCATAGGCTATTTAGCAGAAAGTTGACATCATCTTGTCTATTACATTGCTTATTAAATGAAATCAGATAGTTAAGAAGTACTAACCCTTTGAGTTATAGCCTACAAATATTTTATTGCATTGTTATCATCTTTTCCAGGCAGGTGTTTTCAATAGGGACTTCACTTCTTTATTGGCTGATTAGCCAGATTATCTGATACTGGTGGTAACCTGCGGGGAGGGAAAACCTTAACTCTTGACCTTTTATTTTTTGCCTCTTCAAACCCTAGGTTACCGTGGACGTCTCCCCTAGGCTAACCTACCTAAACAGAAATAACCTCCCCATCGAGGTGACATTGGGTGGGGAAGGTTCCTGTTACGCCAGTTTGTCCACTGTCCTATAGCTTGTGACCTAAGATACAAACTATGCGATAACACATACAATTCCTTATCATAAGTAGGATAGTTAATCACGACACCATTAAAAGTTTCAGAATGAAAACAAATGGGCTTACCATGTTGTAGCAAAACTGCTCCCATTGCAT
>SNQJ01S0014032.1:0-24462 GCA_010110895.2 Picea sitchensis
TTATACCACTATTTTAGTGTAATTTTTATCGTTATTATCTGCATCCTTTATCCTCTGCTCAAGATCGCTTTATTCCCTGCTAATGTTTATTTCAAACATCCCATGAACTCTCCTACTTAAAGCATCAACCACCTTGTTTTCCTTACCATTGATGTGTCTTACTTCAAAGTCAAAGAAGGCCAACCACCTTGCTTTCCTTGCATTAAGGTCTGGTTGACTAAACAAAATTTCACACCACTGTTATCCATCAATAAAAAAAAAAATTTGCCCATTATATAGTGCCGCCACATCTTTAAGGCATGTATTACAACTGCCAACTCTAATTCATGGGTGACATAGTTTAGTTCGTTCTCCTTTAATTTTCGGGATTCATAGCAAATAATGTGCCCTTCCTGAGTCAGGACACCACCCAGACCTTCTTTACTAGCATCTACACAGACTGTGAAGTCTTTGTCCAAATCTGCTACCTTTAATATGGGTGCGATTGTCAACAATTCCTTTAACTTACTAAAACTGTCCTGACATTTCTATGACCTGTTAAATTTGGTTCCCTTCTTTTGTAATGATGTGATATGGTATGCAATCTTCGAAATCCCCTCTATAAATTTGCGATAATATCTGGTGATTCCCATGAATGATTGGATGTCCGCTATGTCCTTAGGGATCGACCATTCCATGATGGATCTTATTTTCTCAGGATCGACTACAATACCTTCTGCAAATATTACATGTCCTAGGTACTGTATTTTCTTCTGATAAAATCACACTTATCGAATTTAGCGTACAGTTTGTGTTTTCTTAAGGTTTGCAGAACTATCTATAGGTGTTCTTCGTGTTCTTATTTTGTTTTATAATATATTAGGATATCGTCAATAAATACCTAAACAAACTTGTCCAAGTATTGACTGAAAATGTTGTTCATTAATCACAGAAATGTGGTTGGCACGTTAGTGAGACCAAATGGTATGATAACAAATTTGTAATGTCCATATCTCATTCTGAATGTTGTTTTACTTATGTCCTCATCTTTTATCCTGGCCTGGTGATAACCAGATCTAAATTTCAATTTAGAAAAAATCTTTGCCCCGCCTACTTGATCAAATAAATCATTTATCCTAGGTAAGGGGTACTTGTTTTTAATGACCATTTTTTTTAATTGTCTGTAATCAATCCCTAAACTTAGAGTTTCATCCTTATTTTTAACAAAAAGAACTAGTTATCCCCATGGTGAAACACTTGGTCTGATATATTCTTTGTCGAATAATTCCTGTAGCTGAATTTTTAATTTTGTTAATTCCGGTGAATTTTTAGATATAGGGGTTGAACCAGGTAGTAGGTCGATTCAAAAGTCTATCTCTCTCCTTGGGTGTAATTCATGTATCTCTTCAACAAACACATCTCTGAAATCATCCAAGATGACAAAATCCTCCAAGATGGGTTTATTTTCTTTCTCCAATAGATTTGTCACTTGGATGGCATAAATTTGACAACCCTTTCTTATGCATTTCTTAAACTGCATTGTTGAAATCTGTCTAATTGAGGTTGGTTTTTGTATACCTTGAATAGTCCTAACATTGACTTTTTCATCTTTATATTTGAGTGATTTCTCATAAAAATCTAAAACTGCTTTATGCCTTTCTCACCAATCCATTCCGATAATTATGTCATAAGACCCGAACTATAGAATGTTCAGATTTGTCTTAAGACCCTAACTGAAATCACAATCAGAAATAAAATCAAATACTTTTCTTTATGTTCCTATTGCTAGTTGTACTAACCAAGATTTTTCATTTCTTGTTTTCTTAAGTTTACTTGAATCCACTACACCAGGAGCGATATAACTCAACGTAGCTCTTGGGTCAATTAAAATAGAAATACGAGTATTGTTAATTTTACCTTCAATTTCCATTATAGTGGACTCATGATCAAATTGTTGGCCATCCATGACTGCATTGATCCTATGCAATCTTCTTCCCATATCTCCCACTGTAGAGGCTTCTTGTAGGTTGTGAACCGTAGTCCTAGCTGTTGAAGTCAAACATGGATAGTTCCTCCTTAGGTGAGGTTCTCCACATTCCCAGTATTTTAATGGTTCGCGGGGGTTGTCCCCAAACTTATTTGTTCCTAGATTAACTAGTTTACCACCTCCTTGGGTGTTTTGATTGTTGGAGTGAAAATCTTTCCTTGGAAAATTCTTTGTTGCATTCCAAAAAGGGGCTAGTAGATATCCCTTCTTCTGTTGATTCATTCGGTCTTGTTTCTTGTCTTTCCAAGCCTCGGGAAATTCTGACCACTATTTGTATTGGTCGTAACACATTCAGGCCTTCTTGAAAACGTCACTCAAGGACTTCGGATTATCGAACTCAATTATGTCCTTATAGGACTGTGGTAAACAACTTAGAAACTGTTGGATTTTCAGTTTGTCCTCCCAAATATAAGGCGCGAATATTAGTAATTCCAGGAATTTTTTTATCAGGTCATCCATAGCCGTTTGAACGAGTCATAGTTCATAAAAATCTTTAGTTTTTCTTTCATAGTAACTTTCAGATAAATATTGTTTCTTAAAGTACTTCTTAAAATCCGACCATTCCAATGTTTTTCCTTTAGGCCCTTGGCCAACTTCAAGTTGCCACCATATGCTAGCTTTTCCTTTCAGATTATAGATGGCCATTCTGACATTCAAATTGTTGGAATAGTTTTATATATGGAAATACTTCTTTATGTCTAATAACCATGCTTCAACTTCCTCCCCTATTCTGGATTCCCTGTGAAAGGTAGACGATTTGATTTTCTTAAACTCTTGCTCTAGATAGTCCACCTGTTTCCTTTTTCTTCATGTTTTCGTTTGATCTTTTGTTGAAGGTGTACCTTCGAAAGAGATGTCCTCTTTTTCCGCTTTAGGACCAAAATTATTGGAGGCCCTTTTACTGACCTCTTCTTTTTTATTATCATCCTTTGGGATCTTCTTTGTCACTATGCTTCATAGAAGAACTTCATTTATTTCCTGTTGTTCATGTTGTGCCTTTTTTAGTTTCTCATTGTCTTCTTTGAAAACTTGCAGCTCCACAATGATATTTCTCATAGTTTCCAGAACTTCAGTAGGTGAATTTGCGTTACTGTTCTACCTCGGATATTCAAGAGGCCTTTGTTCAGGATTCTCCTCGAGTCTGATTTCTTCTTCGTTTTGGGCTACCATGAATACAACATAAATAAAGTGTTTTTTGTTTGTAACAATAATTGTTTTGTTAGTTTTACATAAACAAGAAATTATGTTCTAATATTTTGTTTTGGCCCTGTTTAAGTTCCAAGTGTTGTAACCTTTGCTCTGATACCATATGTAATGTACCCCAAATTACCCATAATTTATGTTTTTGAGGAACATTAAATCTCCTTTAGATTTAAAACAACTTATTTTGGAAGGTTTATAGTTAACGTAGGTGGTTAACTACTATCGTTATTAACTTCTACACATCTATTAAGATAATCTCTCACATTTTTAAATATTGACCTTCAAAACACCTTCCATCTTACTAGTATCATAATACTATCCTATATATATTTGATTCGTATTTAGGATCCTTAGTCCTATACTCATTTCTAAGCCCCGAAACCTATGCATAGCACACATGAACAGACCCTAGTCAACAATACGAATTAAACATACCTATGAAATTGATAAAATTTAAGAACTAGAGGGTTGAAACATGTAATTGTAAGTGAATGAAAATGAAGGCATGGCATGATGGTGATCATGCATTATTTTGACTGGTCGAACCAAGGTCTTGTGATCGTTGGTTTGTAATTAACTCTCGCTCATCCTTATCATAGTTGTGCTAGTTGTAGTTTAACTCCTGCTCATCCTTAGCATAACTGACTCTTTTAGAAACAAAATTCACTGAAGCGAACTATGAGGCATGCCTTAACTGAAAGGTAAAATAGGTGTGATAATCCAGTATACAGTGCCTTAAATGAATCGTCCTCTCTCGCATTAATTCAATTTGAAGTCGGAAGGTTACTTGTCATTCGAAAGTTAAAGAGCCCATGTCCAGTCCATTAATGGAGACCCTGGAAGATGAAATCTCGAGGCCACCACTAATCTTTGTATCCAATGCATTTTTTCCACCTCTACTTTGTCACATGTCCAGATGGGGTATTCGTACTCCCACTATTACTTTGTGTGGTAAGGGTTGCAGGCCTATTATGAGTCTTCTACCCAATGCTTCATAAATTTTACTTTGTGCTTTTCTTTGGCAAGGGTGGTTGATGTTCTGAAGGTCCCCATTCGGTGAAAATGCAAAATCTATATGATTTCCTAGAAAGTTCACGATATCCTTATGCTATTTGGAATGAGTGGTGAAATTCAGGAGGGTTTTGGTCATCTCTGTAGTTGTTGTTCCTTACGGATTTCTAGAAAATAACTTTTCCCTTCGTATTTTTTTATCTCTAAGTTATTACCTTCAGTCGTGGATGGATTTGTAATTTTCAGTGATAAGGGATGTGTCTTTAGTTTCTCGTGAAGTAGCAATTTCACCCTCCACAGCCATTTATTCATGGAGGTTTTCTACACAGGTGGTCTTTGATTATTTCTTATTGTGTAAATCTTGGTATTTGTATTAGGAATAATCGTTGTATCTCTATTGTGTTCAAAATGGTGGTTAAACTTCGTAGCACCGAGTAATTATGTACTAGGCGGTATGTTCAAAGTTATCTGACTAGACCTATACCCTTTCATGGGGTTTCCATTGGGACTAGGCCTTGACTCTCGTTATTATTCTTTGACTAGACTGCCCCTTACCATTCTCACTATAGCAGAGCCTTATTCTATCCTTCTCCCTTGTATTCTTATTCGATTTAGTGTTAATTCTGTGAGTATCGACCTCTTTTCTTACTATGTAGACCATGGATACTCGATTTTTAAGTCTTGTAGTCGTGGCCACATTCCTGTAGCCGTGGTGAGAGAGTTTTCTTTATTAATGTACAACATTTTTGGCTTCAACTCAACATTTTTCCGTTTACGCTAATCTTACCTGTACATGCATAGATACCAAGTACAAGTTTTCTACTATATAGTATTGTTATGAAGCTTGTGTTCTCTTGAATCCACTCTGGTTTAAAATTAGTTTTCCTTATTTTCATACTATCATTCATGTTTTTTCTTTTAAATAATTTGTTACTGATATCTAATGATGGGACCCCCCTGTTTGCTGCGAGGGTACCCATCATACCAACATTGGTCCCCTTCTCCCCTCTGGTCTGTGGGTGACTCCTTCAACGGCATGGATAGGACAACAGATCCCAAATCGTAGCTAAGTTTCATCCATGTACTTATCTAAGTTGATTCTTTTGTAATAATTTACCTTGATAATTATTTTACGTTTCAACATTGAATTGTTATTCACTTTAATTTGTTATTAATTAACCTTCATTGGTTTTCTTGCAAGTCTATGCGCAATTCGAAGTCTCAGGATTTCGACGACAACCTCTCGTGCAAAAGGTATTCTGGTTCCATATTACAATGTCTTCTTGAAAATTTCCCATCCAGGTTTTGTTGAAAGGAACGATCTTATCCTAGAATATAGTCATCGTGGCATTTTCACTAGACCCCATAATAGAGGGTTATTTATGTATTCAAAATATATTATCTAGGGTTGAAATGTTTTTCTTTTAAGTATTGATCCATCTCTGAGACATGTATATAAGTATTTATAATACCAATGTCTCCTTTCTTCAATAATTAAAAGGAATTAAGATTGTGGCTACTTGTTTTCAATGTATAACTCAGGACTCTATATTTATAGTATATGAACTTGGATACTAGAATTCTATTGATACTTCTTCTGGTCTACTGTGATATTTATACGAATCGGACAATCTTTAGTTAACTCTTGTGGTCGTACATTTTAAATCTACAATAGTGTGTAAAAGTATTTATATTTGTCTGTTTCCGAAATTCATGCTCTTTAAGTTCACTCAGTTTTCTCTCCTACGCTATTCATATCAGAAAAGGACTTTGTTATGTAAATGATTGAACTGGACAAGATTAAACCACTGGCATAAAAGGGAAAGATATATTTACCTTCCTATATCATCATTGGGACTCTTATTGTATGAACCATTAGATGTTTAAACAGATTATAAAACCTTCTATACAGATTCTAAATCTATGTATATATATATCTCTATATATGTACGTAGTTACTCTTATCATACATACATACACACATATATATATATATATATATATATATATATTTCTCACAATTCTGATTTTGATAATGATACGGTTAGATATCCAAGTGATACGACTCTGTGTAATTCCTTACAACAATATGCGTATGCATTTATACACTTTTAATTCTTAAGTATTTTTCAACATTTTCTTTAGCAATTTATGTATTGAAGGATTAATTTCAATTGATTTCCAATACATATATAAACATAGGTCTATATTGTTAGAAGTAGAATCGAACTAGTTTTATTTAAACTAGATGCATCCCTAGTATGTTTAGATAAATCTGACTATATTCTTAGTTAAGATACACAGAGAGTTTACTCGACGGACATAATTAAATTCGTAAGGAATTATCATACAGTTGTTTTCCATCGATCCATAATTTAATCCGCATAAATAAGTCATACAAAATTAAAATATATATACTCTTTTAGCCATTAAATCAAACGACTTTTGCTTAGAAATTCAGTCAACAGAAAATTGTTCATCCATAATTATATAGATGTATTATATCAGCCATTTAAAGCAAGAACATATAATCAGAGAAAGAGTAGATGAACATATATGAGCAAGTTGATGAACAACAAATGGAATAGTCAAGTTCCTCCCAACCTTAGAATGGAACAACCAATTCTACTTGCTCCGTTCACCCCCTAGACTGACCATGAATCCATGAGGGTGAACTCCATAAATCCTCCTTAGCTATAGTCCTTCTTTAGTTCTGAGAAACTTCTCCCTGCCTCACACTAAAAAATCAGTGTTTGTTGGCCCTTGACCAAGTCTTAAGGATCCTTGGTCATTTTGGATCATTTTGGGACTTCGACATGCTGTCGAAGGCGGAGCACAAGACGAAGTGGATATTGCGGGATCCCGACCCCTTTTTAGGGCCTTTTTGGGTTTTGGACTTGTGTAATGGGTATGGGGATGTTGGCCCATGGGTTTACCCATTCTTAGGCCTATTTTGTAATGTATAAATAGAATCCTAGGCGATGTAAGAAGTAGTGAATAGTGACTAGTAGTGACTAGTCAGTTGCAAGTGTGCTAAGTGCTAAGTGTTAATTTCTTTGTGCATACTGTGTGAGGCTTGTAGAGCTAAGTGCAAGTGATTGTAAGAGACTGTGGAAGGCTTTATGCTATAACTCAAGGGAGGAGGATCTAGCGAGGTGCACCAATCTCCTGTCCTCTGCGGAGATGATTTTGAGGCTTTGTGCATGTAAGAAGATTGATTCAAGATAATAAAGAGGACGACAAGTTGGTGGATGTATCCCCACGGTGGGGGCAAACTACATACATCCTGTGTTGTTGTTCTTTGTTCGATGTATTGATGTGTTTATGTGTTGAATTTCTTAAGTGCTTTGATATAGATGAATGATAGATAGATATGATTTTTCTCTATTCTTAATAATGAGAGTGAATGCTATATTTGACCTATGTGAAAGTGCTTATTACTTGAATCTTCTAGATGCTAGATCTGGTTGAATACTGTGCAGATATCTTGTTAGTGTTTAGTTCTGCTATGAATTAAGGATGAATATTAACGAACTGTAATAACTAAGTTCTCTGTTAAGGTATTACAATCACATATTTGTGTCCTAGCTAAGGTTGCAGACATCTGAGTCCTGCAACCACCCTTACATCTACCTCGCATGAGACTTCATCTTCTTCGCAGGTGTTGCTGAAAGGGTCGATAGTTAGGGTTTTTTTGGTGCGTTGTTGTAGCGTTGAACCCTAGTTCTTCCCCTGTGCTAACAAATGGTTCCTTTGTGGGGACCTAGAACTGTGATTGCTGGGAAATGAGGAAGAAGAATCTTTGTGCGATGATATGACCTAAAACTATGAAATCTCGGTGCATAGATCGGTTGCCCTAGTGCGCAGTACTCTACTTGCATAGATAAGTTTGATCTGAAGAAAAGAGGTAAGATCTGAAAGTGTTGTGCTCTGATAAAAGAAGTTTTGGTTAAAAAGGTAAGATATGTAAGCTCTGTGCTTTGTTAAAGATAAGATAAGTAGAATTTTTTTCAAAAATATGAATTTAGGTATGTTTGATAAATTTTGTCCTAGCCTGAAAACTAGGGAAGAACTAGAAGAAAGAATATTTGATATGAGTAGATCTGATAAGAATAGTGAAAGATATGTTATTCCTATGCATAAAAAGAATGTTTGGAATAACAAATGGATGCAGGATCTGAGAAATAATTTTTTGTAGGTTAACTACTATGATCCTAGTGCATAGTACATGAAAGATTGGGGATCATTTAAGAGAAAGAAAGGATTGAATATTTTTTATAGTTGCAGAAGATCGGGACATCTTGCTAATGAATGCCCTAGTGGAATACCTAGTTGTCTTTGTTGTAGAGTTATGGATCACAAAGTTTTAGATTTCCCTAGAATGATTTCTAAACTCGAAAGAATGAATATGAGACAAGCAAACCATGAGAAAGGTCAAGACACTAAGACCATGGAAGAACCCCATAAATAATCAGAGGATGTATTTCTACAAATGAAAGAAACCCTAAATGACCACCGAAATATCAACTTATCAAAGGTATTCAAAGAAAAAGAGTGCATAGAAGCAATAATAGAAGACTTCGACATTGACTGTGTTCTGGATGAAGAAACACATGTGAATATTATGACAGAAAGAACTTGGGAAACTTTAGGAAATCTTGCTATGGTTCCTTTATTGGGAGGAATAGGATTATTTATAGGAAAGTTGATAAACCTACGTGGAAAGCTCACCCAGATATTTATGAGTTCTCATGGAACTTTGACAGAGGAAGAGTTTGAGATTTTTATATTTATTGAGAACAATGTCCCATTTTATATATTACTAGGAAAACCTTGATTTGAAAGGGATCAAGCTAGAAGGAAAGAGGAAGAAGGCATAGAGAAGAATAATCAAGAGTTGAAAGATTTCATGACTAGGAGGATCACACACTTGATTGAAGAAAATGAGAACAGATCGAAGATATTTAGAAATAGAAACTTGGATGTCAAATTTGAAAGAACACAAGAAGACTCACAGAAGACTGAAGCACCTACACTAGGCAGAGAATAATTATTCCCCTTGAACCCTAGTAAAGACCATCAAAAGCACGAAGTTACTATGCCAAAAGGAGATAAGAATCATAATGGAAAGAGGAATAGTGAGACGAAGGTCACTAGAAAGAAGGCTAGAAAAATAAGTTAGAAGAGATCAAAGATCAAAAAGTTACAGAAGGTTCCAGAGGGAACTTCGGAGAAGAAAAATTTGCAAAAATGGAACTTTGTCGGGATAGAAGAACAACGCCACATGGAACATTGCCATGGGGAAGAAATATAGTCATTGGAAACAATATAACCATTAGACTAATGCCCTGAATGGATAGAAACAAATTTATGGTCAGAAAGCTCACCATCAGACCATTGGGACCGCGTCGTAATAGACATGACTGAATTAATGAAGGCTTCTCACCAGTTGGAGAGATACATTGTCTATTTATCTACTTATTTTGTCGAGCCTTGCATCAAGAACACTTTTTCCAACTGTGATTATCTCATCCCACAAATCAGTTGATTTCTCATAGTGATCATCGAGCTATCACCATCCATCGTGTTGCATTGAGCATTTACTCTTCAAACTCGAGATATTCAACCATGAGCATGTATGTTCGAAGAACATAGCATAGTCAAAGAGTCTATGAAGGATGTATTGATCGACCTCATGACTGAAAGAGTAATGTTTGTGGGTGTACAAGAGTCATCGACAAGAGGAGTGCAAGCCTCTCTGTCGACTACTCGTAGATCCGGACCATCTCGAGTCTTGATAAAAAAGAGAAATAAGCACAAAGATGACCTAGCAAATGTGAATCTAATACCGACCATATTACCCGAACACATCCCACCTTTGGCCGAACCGGTGAGTCGTGATAGTGTGTTGAGAGATTTTGATTACACCATGGTTACTGCATACCTCCCCAAGGGAATACGCACAGTTAGATCTCAATAGGACAAGATCGCAACGTTGAAGTTCAACGACTTCAACCTAGGAGATTGCAAGAACCATAGTATGCTTTCCCCATATGAATACTTGACCAGGATGAATGGGAATAACTTGAAAATAATCCCTCAGCCATGGACAATGAGCCTCGCGTAGTCCACCTTGTTGAATGTAATGAAAATACCACACTTTGGAAGGCACGAGGAGGTTAACGCTTGTGTTAAGATCCTACTCTCATGTTACCATGGCGACTACTTATGGCTAGACCAATGTATCACAGTCGATCTGACATTGATCCATATGATCACCATATTAAGTATGCAAGGACCCAACCCACATGAATTCTATCCAGGGAAAGCCAGAGAAGATCAAGAATACCTATGGTGATGTTGAGAAGGAGATGTGAGGCTACAAGGTAGCTTCCATCCATAATAGCGCAGTGCGCCTAGCATGCCAATTAATTATAGGAAAGATAATAAGGAATAAAAACCCCATGCATGTCACATGGTTTTTTGTTGACCTCGCAGGGAAATGCGTGGAAGGTATATAGATGAACTGGACGAAGTACCTAGTTAATCATATGGAAATAGATTGTCATGAAGAACAGGATCAGGGATATGAGTTCCACTTTAACTGGCTCCTGATCCTCATCCCGTTTATTGCTTGAGATATGCTAGAATGTGCAGCCTTCCCAGAAATTGAGTCATTTGAGCCGCTTGCTGCGAAGTTCACCATGCTCTAGTACTCGAGCGATATGGGAAAACAGTGGAAGTCAAACAGAGTCTTTCACACATATTATCTCCAACTAAAGAAGGCTATTGAAGTTAAACCTTGCATGACGCAAAACACCCTATAAAAACTCCAACCCCTCATAAAGTTTCATGCAGATCGACACTTCATCTATATCACTGTGCGAGCAGATGAGCATAAAGAGGAGTTTCAGTCATATTAGAAGCTCACATAAGAGGAACTCAAGGAGATAACTAAGGACTGGTCAATAGACCTCCTTCTCCCTAATGACCCTATAGATATTTCTAATCCCAAACTTGACAGCTCAGAGGCCGCACACAAAGAACATGACACACTCAAAACCAATAGAAGGAAGAAGATTGAAGAAGTCCAAGACTTAAGAAATGCATTAGAAAAAACTACTTCACTATCACCTGGCCGAGGGGGTGATGACGAAGTAGAAGAGATAAATGGAAAATAAGATGAGCAGAAGAAATGAAAAGTAACACCGCCTAGATATGAGGATGATACCTTGAAGAAAAGGAAGGTTTCTCCCATGAAACCCACTTCCCGAAAGAAATCCAGAGCCACCATGACTAAGATGCAGAATGTGCTCACTATTCATGACTTTGATTTCATCATCGCAACTATAAACAATGCCGTGCAGGAAATCTTGCAGAAACATGAAGCCAAGAAGGAGGAGTTTTATTATATAATCAAGGTTGATATCTAAAGGGTATAGTAGGCCCTTCAATCTAGTCGTGCAGTGTCCACTACGCCCCTGTTGTCGGAAGAACCAGAGTTGGGAAATGAGTGAGCCCAACTCCACCGACTAGATGATGCGACCGAAGCTCACCTTCGTCATGCACATGAAGAAACAGAACAAGCCACCCAGGCCTTGAAGCTAGTGGAAGAAGTAGTCATAGAAAAAGGTTGAGTTACGGAGCAGGAGAAGGTTTCTCTCCAAACAAAGTTTGAAAAGGAAAAAGAACATATTCAACAAGAAAAAGAATAGTTTCTCATAGAACAACTCGAAGTGAATGAAGTCGTCAACAAAACACTTCTCTCTATGATAGGCTTAGAGCCAAAGGAAGAATACTGAGTCAAGAAAAAAGTAGAGCATCTTGCATAAGCTATCCAACAACTACAACAAAGAATAAAAGACTTAGAACTACACACAGTGCCCGACACCCCACAGGATGTGAGGGATCAAAGAGATGCAACTTCTCGAAGCACAGTTAAGAGAATAAAGGCCCTTTCCATGGAATGTAAACAACTAAGTGATCACATTGCCTAGACTTATGAGAAACTAACTGAGAATCCATAACTAAAGGCACTGGAGTCAGAGCTCCAAGAGACGAAGAAGCAAGAAGAAACATTACAGGCATAGTTGAAGCCCCTACTAGTTGTTGAAAGGATGAAGCAATCCTAAGAGAATCACACTATTGAACAAAAGATCCACAACATTCAAAGAAGAGTCATGGAAGTGACCCAGAGGCTCCAACCTATACAGGATGAGTCTTTCTAACTTTTCTCAGAGATCGAAGGACAAGGAGAAGAACTGGAGAAAGTCGTCACTACATTTGAACACCGCTTAGAGGGACCTATCAATGAAGTTGTTATCCAAGAGTTCACTGAGAAGGAGACCATGGCACAACAAGTCAAAGAAGCTTGATCCAAGATCAAGGCTTTTGAGGCAAAATTACCTAGATCAAAGTGACTCGGGACGAGTCACAGGTGAGTGTTGGGGGCATGTTGTCCCTTGACCAAGTCTTGAGGATCCTTGGTCATTTTGGACCATTTTGGGACTTTGACAAGCTGTTAAAGGTGGAGCACAAGATGAAGTGGATGTCATGGGATCTCGACCCCTTTTTAGGGACTTTTTGGGTTTTGGACTTATGTAATGGGTATCAGGATGTCGGCCCATGGGTTTATCCATTCTTAGGCCTATTTTGTAATGTATAAATAGAAGTCTAGGTGATATAAGAAGTAGTGAATAGTGACTAGTAGTGACTAGTTAGTTTCAAGTATGATAAGTGCTAAGTGATAAGTGGTGATTTCTTTGTGCATACTATGTGAGGCTTGTAGAGATAAGTGCAAGTGATTGTAAGAGACTGTGGAAGGCTTTGTGCTATAAATCAAGGAAGGAGAATATAGCAAGGTGCGGAAATCTCTTGTCCTCTGCGGAGTTGATTTTGAGGCTTTGTGCATGTAAGAAGCTTGATCGAAGATCATAAAGAGGAGGACGAGTTGGTGGACGTAGCCCCAGGGTGGGGGTGAACTACGTACATCCTGCATTGTTTTGCTTTGTGCGATGTATTGATATGTTTATGTGTTGACTTACTGAAGTGATTTGATATAGATGAATGATAGATAGATCTGATGTTTCTCTGTGCTTAATAATGAGAGTGAATGCTAGATTTGACGTATGTGAATGTGCTTAGTGCTTAAATCTGCTAGATGTTAGATTTGGTTGAATACTGCGTAGATACCTTGTTGGGGTTTAGTTGCGCTGTGAATTAAGACTTAATATTAATGAACTGTCATAACTAAGTTCTTTGTTAAGGTGTTAAAATCACAAATATGTGTCCCAACTAAGGTTGCAGACATCTGATTCCTGCAACCACCCTTGCCTCTATCTTGGGTGAGACTTCTTCAGCTTCACAGGTGTTGTTGAAAGGGCCAGTAGTTAGGGTTTTGTTGGTGCGTTGTTGTAGCATTGAACCCTGGGTCTTCCCCTGTGCCAACAGTGTTCATAAAATAAAGAGATTATTATTTTCCTGAACATACTAGGCAGCATCCTACCTCCTTCCATATGGTATATATTCAAAAGAAATTATGCCTAGGTCTTTTCCCCTTGGAAATTTTGGCAGCTTTCCAAATCCCCGATTTTCAGGGGATGTCTATGGAGAAATTCTTTATTTTCCACTTGTAACATTCAACCTTGAGGTAGTTCCAACATGTTCCCCACTGATGGAGTCATGGTCAGTTGATTTCAACCTGGTTGTTCCATTTGTCCATCAACAATAAATATAAAATATTTGTTTCCTTACAAGTGTCATAGTTAAAGAGTTAGTTGGATCAAATCATATCTTTTCCCAACAATCATAATCATAAATTACAATTAACTAAATTTGAAATTTGAAATTGCCATAAATGGAAATAATTTTCCAATTTCAAATTTACTAAAAACGGAAATAAATTCCTAAGCATTTTCAGACTTAAAAATAATTTATTTTGGGGGGATGTTACACTCAGTCTATAAGGTTCCCTAGCTATCGAGGAAGATCCAGGTAGTATATAGATACATAAATCTATCTCTCTTATTGGAGGTAGTTATGGTAATTCATCCAAAAATACATCTCTAAACCAATGTAGGACTGCAAAGTCCTCAAAACTAGGCTTGTTTTCCTTTTCTAATAGATTAGTTACCTGAACAACATAAAATTGGCAACCTTTGTTTATAAATTTCTTAAACTTCATGACTGATATCTACCTAACCAAAACTGGTTTTCTAATCCCTTGTATCATCTTAACTGTGTTCTTTTCATCTCTGTAAATAAGTGACTTTTCTTAACAGTTTAATATTTCTTTATGTTTCTCTAACCATCCATTCCAATGATTAAATCGAAAGATCCAAAAATTAAAATGTTCATATATAACTTTGTACTTTGACCATCTATGTTTATTTCACATTCAAGAACAAAATATGTTACCTTTCTCTTGGTCCTTGTTGCTAACTGTACTAACCAAGACTTATCATGCTTTACTTTCTTGAGCTTGTTTAATTAAAATAAACCATGAGTAACATAACTCAGAATAGCTCTTGGGTCAATTAATATGGAAATACGATTATCATGAATTCTACCTTCAACCTCCACGATAGTGGATTAATGATCAACTTGCCTCCCATACACAACTACATTAATCATGTGCAAACTTATGAACATATTTCCTATTGTCGAAGCTTCTTCGAGGTTATGGACTGAAGTTCTTACCATGGAAATTAAGCGTGGAAAATTTCTCCTCAAGTGAGGTTCTCCACACTCCTAATACTTCAATGGTTCTGTGGGGTTGTCCCCAACTTTCTTGACTCCTAGGTTAACTGGTATACCTCCCCCTTGAAATCTCTAGGTTTTTGAATGATGTTCCTTCTTTTTGAAATGTTTCTCCATATTATGGAAAGGGGCTTGTTGGAATCCTTTCTTTCGTTGATTCATTCGATCATGTTTCTTTTCCTTCCATGCCTTGGGAATTTCAGATCTCTATTTTTACTGATCATAGCACATATGAGCCTTTCTAAACACGTCATTTAAAGGATTGAGATTGTCAAATTCAATTATGTCTTTGTACAACTATGGTAGACTTCATAAGAATCATTTTATATTTACTTTGTCTTCCTTGATGTATGGTAGAAATCTCAATAGTTCTAGAAATTTATTTATCAAATTGTCCATGGTCATTTGTTTGAGTCTTAGCTCATAGAATTCCTTAGTTTTTCTTTTGTAATATATTTCTGAAAAATATTTCATCTCGAGATACTTTTTAAAATCTAACCATACCATTTGTTTCTCTTTCAATCCCTTAGCCAATTTCCAGTCTTGCCACTAGGTACTTGGTTTTCCCTTCAAGTTGTAAATGGCCATTATGACTTTCATATTACTAGAGTATTTCTAAATCTAGAATTATTTCTTTATATCTAGTATCCATGCTTAATCCTATTCACCCATCTGTGATTCTCCATCAAAGGTGGACAGTTTTATTTTCTTGAATTCGCCTTCAGGTGATCTACTTGTTTTATTTTTCTTCTCATAATTGTTTTGTTTCCTATCATGTGTGTTTCTTCGAAGGAACTATCCTAATTTTGTGTTTCATGCCCAGAGTTTTTAGAGGAATTTTTGTTGACTTTTTCCTCTTTTTTATTGTTCTCTAGGCTCCTCTTTCTTACTATGCTACGTAACAACATTTCATTTAATTCTAGTTGGTCTTCCTCTACATTTTTGAGCTTTTCATTATCTACTTTAAACACTTGTAATTCCACAATGAGGTTCTTCATTGTTCACAAAACCTATGTGGATGAACTTTCTTCACTGTTATTCTCTGGTTCTTTAGGAAGTCCTTGATTTGGATTCTCCTGGGTCTGATTTCTTCTTCAATTTGTGTTGACAATATCAAAACAAACCAATAGTTTTTCTGTTTGTAATAATAAACATATTTTTTAGTTTTTCTTCAACAGAAATAAAATAATTAAAATATTCTTGGTCTTGCCTTGAGGTCCAGGTTCTATAACCTTCAGCTCAGATACCATATGTAATGTACCCGAAATTTCCCAAATTAAAAAAAAAAAATGTTAGGGAACATTAAAGTCCCTTAAGTCTCCAACATTGTTTGTGACATGGAGATAATCCATTATATATATATTATTCATTTATTATATGGATATAAGTTTTACTTCTCTATCACTATCCCTAGATCGAAGGATATTTAAATTCCATTTGTCTCTTACTATTATATTTCATTATAGTGTCGTTATTCGATTATAAATCACACACTTATTTGTATTGAAGAGTTTTGTAACCATCACCATCATATATCTAAGAATAACCACTAGGTCTATGTCAAGACATGCTTTCCACATTAAGTCGTGTAACAAACTACGTTATACAAGATATGAGTGCTCTAAATCATGGCCACAAGATCAACACATATATACATAATGTTGAGCTAGGAGGCATAAGTCCTAAGTGTTAGGATTTAATTTTACACATAATAACATATTTTTTTATCATAAAGTAGTGAACATGTACCTATACATAACATTGGTAATTCTGTGCGAGCGCGATCGTTACATACATGGTCTTCTCGTCCTAGGGTTAGCTCTAGGATTAAATCTAACCCCACATTTAAGTGGTTTAGAAACTGTTTTGTGGTGGATGATAGGTTGGGTCTAAGCCTACTCTGTGATAGATTGTAGACATTTACTGTTGGCCGACCCATTAAAGGTGATTCCTTTTAGTACCCTCCATAAGTGACACTTTGGCGAAAACACCCAACATAGTCTCACCACCTCCCTCAACTTCACATGAAAGAGGTATGGGACATACCAACCGCTTTTACTCCTCTAGAGAGGAACTTGAGGTAACATTTGTTCTTCATTCTTTCCCCTTTAGTCTGTAACAAAAATATTCCCCTGCGATGTATACAACCAATGATTTGGTAAATCTTAGCTCTTGTAAGCGAAGGAAGGAGGCAATGCACATCCAGGGTTCTCTATGTGCAAGGGTAAGTAAACATTATGTGCTTATGTTCTCGGTGAGAAGTATTATGTGGATGTATTCTTTGTCTGGTGCAATGTAAAAAATTGAGAGGTTCAAAGTAAATAATCGAGAGGTTCAATGTACATACTTCATGTTTTATTTTTCTTTGTTTGAGGGTTGACAACACATGAAAGTTGCACCTCTATATGCATTTTATTCTGAGGATTCCACTGGGTTTATGGTTCCATTTATGTTAGGTGAAACACCTTTAGATTTAATGCTTGAGTTTGAGGGTTATTGTGTTTTCTCTCGGTTGTATATTAGTCTTAAAGCCTATAGTCATTTGCGGTCCCTTCCCAGTGAAACCATGGCCTCAATATATATTATAAATTGAACCTTCTAATTTTTTGTTCTCATTTTTTTTTATTCATCATTCCTATCACTGATATTCTTACACTCTAGAAGTCATCCAAAGATCTGAAAGATTACTACGCTGGTTGATGTTATTCATACTTGACTATTTAAATCTCTGTAGGAAAATTTCGTAATTAAAATTCAGTATATATATATATATATATGGAATTATTAACATGATCTTATTCATCTATCAACACATTTGTTTATTTCCTCTGGTTGTAATAATTTCTCTGCAAGGAAGAATCTTGGTTTAACCCGCGATCAACTTGGCAACATCCTTCACTTGATCTCTCATCCAATTCAATTATAATATGAAGTTGTTTACGAAAGGTCTTTCCTATGTCGAACACTCTGCACTAAAAAATGAGAGTGTATACTTGTTTAATCATCTGTTGAATGTATGCGGAACAAAAATCGTAGGTTTCAAACACGTTTTTTCACAGTTAGACTTTAACCTATGGATTGGGTTCTTACTATAAATTTCTATGCACTTAGACTTTCGTATTTTACCTTTCTGTAATGCTATTTAATTTTAATGATCCATCTATTGTGAATATTCTCAGGTCTCATCTTGTGCACCTCTATGAATTCTTATTAATTTAATAATCCCTTCACTGTGATTGTTACCCCAAATAAAAAATTCCAGCGTTTGATTTTTGGGGAATTAATTGGTAGCTCTGTTTAATCGTTGACCTTGCCACAGTCGACTCCTTTCTTTTATTTGGTCCTCTACACAAGGTTTGGAGATTCCTATTATGTACTTCATGTTTGATCACTCTATGCACGGTCTATTTTGATGATAATTGATTTCACCTCCTTGCTTATTGTCTCTTCCTCTATTTTACAAGTGAAAGGTTTTATGCACAGATATATAAAAATTAATGATGGGTCTTTTTTGTTTTGCGAGGGTACCCATCAGTTGGTTTGGGTCCACTCCTCGTCTTTCTGGATCGTGGACAAATTTTCTCACAAGGAACAAAAGGTGATATGGTTTTTGTCAAGACTCAAGCTAAGTTTTTTCTTTGGCAATTTCTATTGCTTGATTTCCATAGAATCAAAATCTTATCATAGTTACTAAAACCTCATTTTACATCCTTTCCACATTATACAAGTCGATGTAATAAGAAGAAGGAATCCTCTTACCATGAAAGGTATTCGAGTTCCATGTCCTTCCTTGACCGAACTATGTGTGCATTAATCTGCAACTATATACAAAATTTTGTAGAGACTTTCCTAGGGTTCTATTTACAACATAGAAGGATTTGGAATTTTTGATAAGTGGTACTCTAAATGTAAAGTTTGAACAAGATTTATTTGAATACGACAATTATTTTTGTAAGAAACTTTGTATTCTAATGAATCATTATCTTTTTGTGGTAACAAATAAAATAAAGAATATATTCAGACTGTTATTCTTTCTACCTATTCTTTGAATGTTATCAAAGTGATAAGAACACCATCTAAGTTGATTCCCTATTGTAATATTTCTCTATAGTGTTTTTTTATGTACAGATTTGAATATAAATCCAATTGCATAATCTCAAAGGCTAATAGGCATCTAATCATAGATTTACTATGTTTTGTATGAGCATATATATATATATATATATATATATATAAAGACATATGTACAACCATCATATTTCAAATAAGAAACATTTCCAGTATCATTCAACTATGTTCAACCATAGTATAATATGGTTATACAGTCCCTTAAGAATGAATCTCACTTATGTATACACAGTTGACTCATTCCTAACAATTAACATAACCATAAATATACAATTGAAAAAGGAATACAATCTAAGATACATATCTGAAACGTGATGCTCGAATATAAATTGAAAAGCCACTTTCCACCTAACCATAGAACAAAACATCCAAGTTCACTTGTCGTGCTCACCCTCTATCTTGACCATGAGTCCATAAGGGGAAACTGATTCATCCTCCTTAGCTATAATCACCATCCACAGATCAGAAAAATCCTTTTCCTCACACTAACAATGTTCATAATAACAAATAGTTAATTTTCCAACATATTAAGAAGTGTCATGCCTCCTCCATACGTTGTTAAAATATGC
Organism: Picea sitchensis; assembly: GCA_010110895.2. Classification (NCBI taxonomy): domain Eukaryota; kingdom Viridiplantae; phylum Streptophyta; class Pinopsida; order Pinales; family Pinaceae; genus Picea; species Picea sitchensis. The sequence goes on from SNQJ01S0014032.1 coordinate 19,696, forward strand.
ATCCTTGTGCCTATGTATTTCCTTCCCTCATTGGGGAAATTCACAACATTACAAATCCCTTCTTTTCAGGGGCTCCTAGTGGTCAAATTCCACTTCTTCCACTTGTAAAAATCATCCTTGAGGTAAATCAAACCAGTTCCCCACTCATGGAGTCATGATCATCTATTTTTAACCTAGCTATTCCATTTGTCTTCCAACATTTAATTTATTAAATTTTTTTCTTAAACATGTGTCAAAATAAAAGAGGATAGTCAGGCAAGTCAAATATTTGCCCAACAATCATCAAATAATTAATTACAACAATCAAAATTCCAAATTCAGGTTTTCCATAAATGACAAATAATTTCCAAATACGAATTTTCCAAAAACATAAGTTTATTTCAAATTTCACTTAGAATTTAATATTCTAAAATTTGAGGATATTACAATATATGTTTCCCTTAATGATTACAATTATGCATTTTCTTCTATAACTTTATTCTTTGTATTTAGATATTTAAGATTCTACATGGACACCAAAACAACATAGCTTTTATTTACCATCATTCTTTTCTTTAAATTGCTTATGTGAAAGTTTATATATATATACAAAATTAATGATGGGACCCTTATTCTTTGCGAGGGTACCCATCAAATGGTTACGGGTCCACTGCTCCTCCTCCTGAATCATGGAGATATTACCTCATAAAGAGAAAAGGGGATCGGATTTTCATTGAGACTTAATATAAGTTGTGTCCTTGATTTATTTTTATTTATTTTCATCAGAACTTAAATGCTAGTGACGTTACTAAACACTCTCTTTACTTCTCTTGTAGTTTGGAAGATCGGTGCGCTCGGGTGAAGGAAGAATTTTACCACAAAAGGTATTTGAGTTCCATGTCCTTCCTTGACTCACATATGCCTACATTAAATTAGGTTACATATAGACTATGTGTAAACTTCCTTATAGCTCTATTTATAGTAAAAGAGGTTGTGAAGTTTTTCGTCTATTGTACCTCAATTGTAATGTTTTGAACAATGATCGATTGAATACAATGGTTACTTTTGCAAGACACTTTGAGGTCTACTGTACCACTATCATTCTGTGGTAATAAATAATGGATTCATATTGTTATTATTTCTATCAATTCTTTATAGTGTTTTGTCTATGTACAAATTTGAATAACAATTCAAAATGAATATCTTCAATGGCCAACAGGCACATAAACATAGTTCTTCTATTTCTTTATGTATGAGCGCGCACACACACACACACACACACACACACACATATATATGTATAACCATCACATTTCAAATAAAAAATATTTCCTTTATTTCACTTATATATACAGATTCAACATATTCCTACAAATAAAAACCATAAATATAATATTGACAAAGGAATACAAGTTGAAATACATATCTGAAAATTGATGCTGGAACAGAAATGAAACATCCACGTTCCACCCAACTCTAGAATAGAACAACCAAGATAACATGTCATGCTCACCCCCTATCCTCACCATGAGTCCATAAGGGAAAATTGAATAATCCTCCTTAGCTATAGTCACCATCAACAAATCACCCCTATCCTAACCATGAGTCCATAAGGGAAAATTGAATGATCCTCGTTAGCTATAGTCACCATCAACAAATCATAAAATACTTTTCCCTCAGACTGACAATGTTCATAACACCAAACATTTTTCCATTCCCAACATACTAAGCAACATCCTGCCTCGTACATATGTTGTAAATATATACATTCTTGTGCCTAGGTCTTTCATTCCCTCCTTGGGGAAATTCACATCTTTACAAATCCTTGTTTTTTAGGGGTTGCTAGTGGTCAAATTCCACTTCTACCACTCGTAAAAATAATCCTTGAGGTAACTCAAATATGTTCCCCACTCATGGAGTCATGGTCAACTATTTTTAACTTGGTTGTTCCATTTATCTTCCCGCATTAAATTTATTAAAACAAAATTCTCATACATGTGTCCAATAAAATAGTACAGTTGGAGAAGTCAAATATTTTCCTAACAGTCATCGAATAATTAATTACATAACTCAAAATCCCAAATTTAGATTTTCCATAATTGGCAAATGATTTCCAAATTCGAATTTTCCAAAAACGAAAATTTATTTTCAAAATTCAACATAGAATTTAATTTTCTAAAATTTGAGGATATTACACCTGAACTCGTGAGAGGAGTTACTCTTAAAAAAATATGCATTCCTTCACATTTTACCCTCTAGAAGTCGCTGCTACCGATATCTATCTCAAAATGTATATCAGATATTTCAAGATTTCTAAGTTTCCGATTTGGAAATGGGTTGTAACAATAGAAATTATTCTATAGGGATTTATTGTGTACGTTTTTAAGTTCGAACAAAATATGTAATAATCATTTCTCGAGTGTGGACAAAGAGTTTTGAGTGTTTTTTTAGGGATTTACCATACATGGATTTTATGGTATTTACCGGCATAAGTAAAATGTTTTTGAACAAAACCCTACTGGTTTGGTATGTCCTCCTAGATTGTTAATACTGACTCCATTTTTCTTCCCTAATTAAAGTTTCGGTTAACGTTTATATGTATCATATCTTGTAATATTCTTTGACAGATTGTTATTACACTCTTGATTTATAGTACAATTAAACTTGTTGTAATGGTGATTACTATCTTTGGTAAATACATTTTCATTTTAATATATTTAATTCTCGTTTTCATATTGTTTGTGATTATAATTCTCTGTATCAAATCCATTACTCTCTGTATCAAATCCATTTCATACTGTTTTCCATTATAACTCTATGTATCGAATCTACGTCCGATTTACAATTGGTAATTACTTGTTTGTAGGAATGTAAGTAATTTCCATGAGGGTTAAGATTATACAATTTACCAATTTGTTTCATTAAAAATAGAGATGATATTTGTTTACATTCTTTTGAGTGCTATGAGTTTTTATATATCTGTTTATATGCATAGTAATAATTAATTTCTTCTATTGAGGGTTGAAAAAAAAACCCTATATATAGCATATGAATAATAATCGATATATACAATACATTACACAATATATAAATATCTACGTTTCGTATATCTATTTCTTATTTATATAGCATATGAATAATAATCGATATATACAATACATTACACATTATATAAATGAAGATTTTTTTTTTACTGTCTATCTACTTTTCGTATATCTATTTCCTATTTATACATTCTCATTGCAGATAAATAGAAACCAAAACCTATGTAGAATTCACACTGAAGAAATGGAGGTGACAACAATGTGAAGGTTGTTTTTCCTCCTATCCTTAATCCACAATAACTAATACTACCTTCTCTGAATACCACGGAGCCTGATCGTTGAACCACAAGGATGAGCACTAAGATCTTATTCCTGCAGACATTCCTCTCAAATCTCATACATTAAGATGCTATGGTATTATTCCCAGTTATCCATGAACCCAACAATTCTCCATTCATTTTTCCATTTTTTTATGATATTTTTAATATTTTGCACCTATTAATCTAAGATAAAATTAAAGTAGACGGAAATATAAGATAGTTAATATTCTAAACACAAAGATTTTCTTTTTTAGGCATTCTATTTATTCTTGTCTCAGAAAATGTCTAAATTATAAATTAGGAAAGGTGCTTTAATTTTACTACAACTCATTTAATTACATAAAATCTTATATCAACAAAGGTGTATTTATTTCTACTATAATTCTTTATCACCTTATTCATTTAATAATAAAACTATAAACTCATGAAGGTGTTTTATTTCTACCATAATTCCTTATCACCTAGGGCATTTAAAATAATAAAGGTAAACGTTTTTGATTAAGCTAAGACACTTAGACCTAGATAAAATATACAAGGCAAATAAACATGGTGAGGCTACGCTCACATCTTATAATTCAATGAAGACGGATTACATGTTTATATAGGAAAAGACTCTCCCGAGTTGGCTATATGCAAACCAAAAGACAAGTAGACAACTGACTCTTAACTAAGAACTGACTCTTGTAACTAGCACTTACAACCTGCGCTTATTACTGGTGCTAACAACTAGCTAACATCTCCTATATTTCCAAGTCTCCCTCTTAATGGAGAATGGATTGACTTCGACACCTAACATCTCCCTAAACAGTTCAAACTTAATTTTTCCAAGAGGCTTAGTGAAAATATCAACAGTATTTTCACTAATATTACAATACACAAGATTTATTTCATTTGACTGTAACTTTTCTCGAACAAAATGATACTGAGCTTCAACATGCTTTGTCCTTGCATGAAAAATCAGATTCTTCGCAATATTGATTGAACTTTGATTGTCACATCTTATCATCGTAGGTTCCTTTCGTTCTTCTCCAACATGTTGAAGAAGTCTTCTTAACCAAACTACTTCACAAGTCGCTGCACACAAGGATTTATATTATCCTTCGGTAGAGGACAAAGATACAGTAGGCTGCTTTTTAATGCTCCATGAAACAACCCCGGATCCAATGTTGAATGCATATCCAGTGGTTGATCTTCGATCATCTATATTTCCAGCCCAATCAGAATCTGAATAACATGTTAACTCAACATTAGATGCATCAGTATACTTAATACCATAATCAAGTGTACCTTTTAGATACCTGAGTACTTCCTTTGCTGCATTCCAATGGCTTTCATGAGGTTTCGCCATAAACTGACTTAACACACTCACAGAATATGAAATATCAGGTCTGGTTGTGGTGAGATAATTCAGACTACCCACCATC
>SNQJ01S0014032.1:30888-41632 GCA_010110895.2 Picea sitchensis
AAGGGTGCCACTCTCCTTTGACTAATTTTGGTAGTTGTCCAACCCTTGGAGTCAATACTCCATCACGAGACCTTGTGGGGGAATAAGGGCCTCTAAGGAATAAGGACCATACCTTATTGCGCAACCCTTAGAATCTCCGTGAGCGACTGTCTTAGTCTACTCTCATGGCATTGTAGATCTCTCGAGCTAGGTAATTGTTAACCTACAATTAGAGACACGACGAGAGTGTTAGTACGATGTGGCAGGGCTACTGCCACACCTCTCTCTCAATATATTTCATTGTTGTGAATTCCCCATTTTTTCCTAATATGAGTCTGATTAGCAATCAATCGTCATCCTGCATCCATCAATGAAACATGTCAACGATCCATAACTAAAATCATAATATACCCGATCACATGTCACATAAGCATAAACATAAATACTCAAACCATATACAGTCCACCCCCTGACTCGAGATAAATTCCAAGGAGGTCCATCAATGCAAGACTCTCTCCTAAATATCATAATCAGAATCCATAAGTGAAGCATACAATCATATAATGAACTGGATCACTTGCACGCAAGTGTCCTCAAAGAATAATTCACATCAGGTGTACACAAGAGCGAGATGTTACATATGCCACCTTCAAGTTATGATGTACCTATTTCACAGTTAGTTCCATGTCTTCTAAAATATCAGAATGTAACATTAATCTATCCACTCGACTACTCTAATAAATTTGAGTGTTACATTTCTTTCCATAAAGTATTTCAAAAGGACTTAATTTCATTGAAGCTTGAAAATGATTGTTATAATAAAATTCAACAAGATTTAAATACTCTTCCCATTTACTATACTTATCCATTACATACATTCTGAGCATATATTCTAATACTTGGTTTACCCTTTAAGTCTGTATGTTTGTTTGTGGCTGATAAGAAGTACTAAATTTTAATTGGGTATCCAAACCTTTAAACAAATATTTCCAAAATGTACCTGTGAACTTAACATCTCTATAAGAAATTACCACTTTAGGTACACCATGTAATATGGAAATTTCCTTCATAAAAATATCATCAATATTTATATCTTTATAAGTGGAATTAACATGAGTAAAACATGTTTCCTTACTTATTTTGTAAAAAAAAACCATTCTAGAATCATTGTGTTTATTAATCTTAGGAAAATGTGTTATAAAATACATACTAATACCCTCCCATTTCCTTTCTGGAATTGGTAGAGGTTTTAGTAAGCTTGTTGGGTGCTTGTGCTCAACTTTTAACAACTGAGCTTCCAAGCATCTCGCCAAAAATTCTTGCACTTCACTTTTCATGTTTGGCAATTAAAATTCATTTTTTAGCATGGCAATCATTTTCTGGTACCGAGGGTGTCCCAAATATGGATTTTATGCAATTCATTCAATATTAACAATTTTGTTTCATTTCAATTGGGTAGGTATAACCTATTGTCATACATTAGTAATCCATTTTTTCTTATTCTAAAATATGATTCAATATTTTATTCTTCTCCTTTCGTTAATTTTTGTTTTAAAACTTTATATTTTTCATCTTTTTTCATAGTCGTTTTGATATTTTCTTCCAAATTTGTCTCATAATTACTACTTGCAGTCATGTAGACTAAATTTTCATGATGAATTAAAACATCTACAACTTTATTTTCTTTACCTTTAATATGCTTCATTTCAAAATCATATTCACTCATGAAATTTATCCATATATCTTGTCGAGCACTCAATTTTTGTTGATTAAATACGTATTTTAAACTAATATTATGACACATTAGAAAAACTATTCTTTCTATAAGACAATGTTGCCACATCTTAAGGGCATGTATTATAGAAGCTAGCTCTAAATCATGAGTATCATAATTATTTTTTGTGTTCTTTAATCTTTCTAGATTCATAAGCTACTACATAATTTTATTGCATTAAAAACCCTCCTAAACCTTCTTTGCAAGCATCTATACATAAAACAAAATATTTATATGGATCTACAATTTTTAGTATAGGAGTAGTAGTTAGGAGATGTTTTAATTTATTAAAGCTTTCTTGACACTTTTCTTTCAATTAAATTTTACTCGCTTCTTTTGTAATGAGGTTATAGAGTATGCAATTTTTTTAGATAATTTCAATAAATCTTCGATAATAGCTAGTAACTCCCATAAAATATCTTACTTCAGTAACGTCTTTTGGAATAGGCCATTGCATTTTAACTTTTATTTTATCCGAATCGACATAAATTCCTTCTTTAGAAACAACATGTCCTAAATACTATATTTTATGTTTATAAAAAGTAACATTTTCTAAACTTAGCATATAGTTCATGTTATCTTAACACTTGTAAAATTATTCTTAAATGATCTTCATGTTCTTGTTCATTTTTCGAATATACTAATATATCATCAATGAAAACAATGATGGATTTATCCAACTATTTATTTAAAATATTATTCATTAAACACATGAAAGAGGTTGGAGCATTTGTTAAACCAAAAGGAATTATTACAAACTCGTATTGGCCACACCTCATTCTAAAAGTTGTCTTATGAATATATTAATATTTTATCCTAACTTGATGCTATCTATATCATATGTCAATTTTAGAAAATATCATCACTTACTTCTCTTACTTGAACGAATAGATCATCAATGTGAGGTAAAGGATATATATTTTTAGTGGTCATTTTATTTGGTTGTTGATAATCAATGCACATTCGTGAACTACCATCCCTTTTCATTAAAAAAAGTATAGGTGCTCCCTATGGAGACACACTAGGTCGTATGTATTTTTTATCTATTGATTATTGTAATTGTATCTTTAGTTCATTCATCTCTAGAATGGTCATCCTATGAGGAGCCTTAGATACCAATACTTCTCGAGGTACTAGATTTATGGTAAAATCTATATCTCTTTGTGGAGGTAATCCTAGAATTTCTTCCGGGAATATGTCTTTAAATTCATTTAAAAAAGGAACCTATGAGCTATTAATTTGTTTATTTTAATCCATGCTATCTATTACATGCACAACATATAATTTACAACCTTTATTCACACATTTTTTCATTTGTAATGTTGATATTTCCCAAAAAGAAATTGTTTTCGATATTCCCTTAATATTAACAACATTACCAACATCATATGTGCATAAAAATGTCTTATTGTAATAGTTTAGTATCAATCTATGTTCTTGCAACCAATTCTTACCAATCAACAAGTCATAATATCCCAAAGGAAAAACATTCAAATAAACATGGGTTTTGAAATCATTCATAAGAAATTGACACTTGGCAACAAATTTAGATACTTTCCTTTTCGTACATGTAGAAAGTTGAACTAACCATGACTTTTCAAATTTGTTTTTCTGTGATTTTCACATCTTTACAACTCTAGGTGAAATATAAATTAAACTAGCACCATGCTCAATCAAAATAGATATTGGTTCATTATTTATCGTACCTTCTACTTCCACCATAGAAAATTGATGATCTGCTGAGATGATTTTTTGAATGTTCCTTGTGTTAGCACAAAAATTTGCAATAGCATATTTGGTCATTTAACAACACTGATGAATTAGGATATTTCGTTGTGACAACTTCATCAATGAAAATTTTAAAAATATTCCAAATTTGGCGAATAGAATTGGATTTTCAAAGCCAATTTTGGGTCTCGAGTCTCTATGTAGGGTACTAGCGATTTTATCAAAAACATTATTGAGTTGATAGGAAAACATATAGGTTTTCAAGCTAAGAATCCAAGTTCATCAGCTATCGAGCACAACCACAAGTCAACAACACAACCACATTCACCAAGCCACATGGAGGAGGATCCCACGAGAGGGCGTTGTTGTGATCTACGCGTCGAATTGCATTGCAACTATTGGAGCATATAAACACTTTACAGTTCTTCCTCGACTCGAATGTGGGAAATGTCCCACTAAATTAAAAAAAAAAGAGCACCAACAATTTTTCTCAAACCTTAATGCAAGGTTCCAAGAGGAAATATGTAGGTGTCAAGCAAAAAAGTTCAGGCGTTGGTTTCCATATTTGCAGGTGTCGATCACATTCAAGAAATCATCCANGGATCCCACGAGAGGGCGTTGTTGTGATCTACGCGTCGAATTGCATTGCAACTATTGGAGCATATAAACACTTTACAGTTCTTCCTCGACTCGAATGTGGGAAATGTCCCACTAAATTAAAAAAAAAAGAGCACCAACAATTTCTCTCAAACCTTAATGCAAGGTTCCAAGAGGAAATATGTAGGTGTCAAGCAAAAAAGTTCAGGCGTTGGTTTCCATATTTGCAGGTGTCGATCACATTCAAGAAATCATCCAAGTTATTTAGACTCCATTTCAAAGATAGATGTGTGTCAAAACATGAGGAACATTGACACAACAAGCAAGTCATCAAATCCAGTCTCGAGGGAGTTGAGGCATCTATTTCATTCTTTTTGTGTCAATGGATAGTTTTCACAACCCTTGTTTAACTATAATTGTGGGTTTCTGTGATCATTAACATGAGAGCTCCAAATCTCGCCAGGCCCCAGGATATATGAATGGTGTTCAAGTTATAACGTGCTCTTGAGATGGTTTATGGTCATTACAACAATATTGAGCATACAGGGTCCAAAGTTTATTATATTTTTCCATTGAGCTTCCTTTGAAGTTCTATCTACAGATAAAGTTCGTATGGGAGTATAAATCAGAAATCCAAAATATGTCCAATATTGTCCCAATGTTGTGAATGGAATCACTCAGTATGTGCCTTCTTTATCCCCTGGAAATCCTTTAACATGTAACAGTTATTTCAACGTGGTATGTAGTGTAAAACTCGTGTTTCATAAGGGGTCCATCTGTGCAAAGGGATATGGTACCTTTGTAGTTTCATGCACAAGCTTGTAATAACAATTGATGTGATGAAGAATTATAGCTACCTGCGATATTTTGGTACTTTCAATTTACTTCTCTATGCTTTTTGTAGGTACGGGAAGACAACCAAATCCATGAAGGTTTGACAATGTTCCAAAAAATATAACGTAAAGGAAAAATTTCCAATCGTGATGGGCATTTCAGTATTCAAGTTTCCAGGTGTCGAAAGGAATCTAGGTTCTTGATTGCTCATGTGTTATAGTGGTTAAAATTCAAGCATGGAGGAAGGAGGAGTTTTTATTGATCATTTTTATTCCATGAACCAAATGGCTTCATGATTGGGATCTGCAACTGCGAGAATTTACTAGTGGTACCATTTGGTTTTACACAATCTACTTGCAATATCAACTACCATTCCAACCCTTGTTATACTGCAGTACTCCAATAGAAAAAACGTTGGCTCTAGGATTAATTGATACAATAACTCACCATTTTGTAGCACAAAAACACTAAAAATCACTTTTAGCGCTACAGAATCAACCAGAATGAACTTTTTCACAAGGAAAGGAAAATTTTGGGCATTTGAAGGGTCATAAAGTCTTTGCAAGATATTTCCAAATGGTGGTTGGTATTTTAAAAATTCTTCAAAGAGATGGTCAAGATGGTGGATAAATGAATGCACCTACAAGAACCTTCATAAAGGTATTCAAGCAAGGGTTAGTCCTTTGTTGTTGCAAACAAGTTATTTTTCCTAGATTCCTTCTGGTAAGAAAACTGATCATGACATCGCAATGGTGTGTGCATATTGTTCCGAGGAAGAGTGCTACAAATAGTTATAAAGTTTGACTTGACATAAAAAAAAAATAGATATCCTCTATCCTAGGCCATGTTTACTTTAGTGGTCCCAGGCTTCCAGGAAATTTGGCAACAAAGACCTCATATTCAAAGAAGCAATAAATTCGCAAGTGACAGTAAGAAGAAGTGGAAATTAAATGACAATAACAGAGTCCAATGTTTTAGCATGATTTGGACACCTAGAACCTTATCTTGAAGCATTTAAGCTTTCAAGATCTCGACCACATGATATAGTTAAAAATATTTACACAATTAAAGGCTTGACTCCAGCAAATTCGAGATATCAAAGAAGTAGTTCCTGGATTTTGTTACTTTGATTTCTTGTTAGCATTTTATTCATAGAAAGTAGTAACTAAGATTATGAGTGTCATTTCTCTAGGATACTTATTCTATTTTTGTCATAAGGAGTTTTTTCGAACTCCTCATTTTTCATGGAACTTCATGATGCAATCATTTCTATATATACTGATGTAAAACACAAAGAAATGCTTTGACTTCTTGGGAAGAGGAATTTACTTTGTAGTAGAAGACCTTGTTTTCTTCATTCGTCTAAAGTTGCAGATGAGAATTCATCCTTTGCTAGATGTTGTCTTCTGCAATGGGCTTTTCTCCCTTTTCAAACTGACTTTTTATTATTACAACTTGTTGAACATGGTGCATACTTTTCATCATTGTTTTCAGGGAGGTTTCATCCTGAATTAGCTATAAGTCATTGAGATTCACACCCTGACTCCATTTCCAAATAGACTCTTTCCCAAGTTTGTCAAAAGACCAACCCTTATAAAAATAAATTGTTCCTATCAGATATCTGACCTTCTGACTGCTATTGTTGAATATCTCTGAGTGTCAAATCCTTTGGCTATTGAAAGAGCCCTATCTAACTTTATTAGGTCATAATAAAGTCTAAAGTAGGTTGAAATGGTTACCTTTTGTATTTCCTACCACAACCATAGGAAAATGACAGAGTGATAAAATCTTGGCATCGCTATCAGGGATGGAAGTGAAGAAATATTTCCCAGGATAATGCCAATGATCAAATCCATCCATTGATGGTAGACATGAGAAGGACACAATATTGAGTGCAATATTCTACTCGACGACTACAAATTCATTACACATAAATTTATAAGTGATTCCACTGGTTTGAAATGGACAAAATTATGGCTCATAGGTATGCTTTCTGTGATTTCTCAAGTATAGTCGGTTTTCCAAATCCAGTGTCGAGTAGAGATGAATGGGAAGGTTTCATTCCTAGATTTAGAGGAGAAGATTGTGAAGTATCAGGTGAGCACTTGATGGATTTCCATGATTTTATTTATCATCTTGAAATCATGCATGAGGATGTTCAGATCAATATTTCCAGGTACTCCTTGGAAGGAAATGTTCGTGAGTGATGTAGATCTCTTCCGGCTTCTAGCATTCAATCATTGAAATATTTTCATATTGGATTCAATAATTATTGCAAAAAAATATATGGTGATGATATCCTATATGAAGTTTGTCGTATGGAATTTAACAAGTTATAGAGAATATATGCCAATCAGAGTGTTTGCAATCAAGGAATTGTTGAAGAAATTATTCCTCAAGATTTTCAATGTAACATCCCGCTCTGGCGCACTGAGACCACTTATTCTTTGAGGACACTTGCTCGCAAGTGATCTGGACCCTTTTTGATGTTGGACCTTATATATCTNTTCAACATGTTTCCCATGATTTTCAAAATGATATATTTTCTCAAGAAACTAAAGTTGAAGTAGACACGTTGATCCATGACATGCTTCTTGATGAAATTTTTTACGTATAGTGGCGAGTCCGATAGCTCAGGAACTGTCTGGTAGACCAAGTTAAGGTCCAGTGGGACAAGTATAGTCCAGGATCTTCTACTTGGGAAGATGCCGAGACACTATGACGAGACTATCCCTCACTATTTTGACCACCTCGAGAACATGTTTCTCGAAGGTGGGGTGTATGTAATACCACCTTTTGTCTTAGACAACCAGGATTACCTGAGGCCTATATACTTTATTTTCTTGTCACAGTGAAACTATTAAAGTGATACACTTAAACTTTAAAATTTGTGAACTTTTATGAATGTTTAAATGTTATTGATGACGGTGATGTATGTAATGCGATCTATTATGTGAATGTGAATTTTACGAATGTTTAAATGTTATTGATGATGATGTATATGATGTGACATATTGTGAGAATGTGAATTTAATGAATATTTAAATACTATTAGAATGATGTTGGATATAATGCGTTGATCGTGTACCTGCAGATGGATTTTACTCTCTGTACATGGGTAGTATTGATTTATCAACTTTTTCATGTTTTTAATTTTGAAATTCCATTGGCATTTATGCAATATCTTTTACTGAAAAATATGTCTCTATAATTTTTACATGTATTTATGTATAGATACACAAACTAGCACAGAAAGTATGTTAAAATAGCTCAGCGGCCAGGTGACTCTTGGGTTCTTGAAATGGGTCTAGTGTAGTGGTTATTGGTTTTACAATCGGAAAACTGCAGGTAAACCCACAAAAGGATTAGCCATTTTAGAATTTGGGCCTTTTCCAATGTAGCCTTCATAAGAAGCGATTCCATTGCAGACCCTTTCTCCATTGAATACCAGAAGGATTTATTTTTTTCGGGGTCTGTTAGATCATGAAAATACAGCTACATATGGACTCATTCTCGTCTAGATTTATTGCCAGATTCGTCCTTAAACTTTTCGCCAATAAAGTAGGATTGGCATTGTAAGTTTGTCCTGTAAAGTTAATATATATTTTTTTTAAAGCCCAGAAAATGGAAACTGTCAAATACATACATACTAAAGAAAAAAAAATAGTTATCTATCCCCTAAGACTATCATTCCAAAGTGTGCTAGCCACCACAGCATCTCTGTCCAACACTCTGGCCTCCATCTTAAATTCTTGCAGTCAAAATGGAGAAAGTTGTTGCAGTCACAACCTCAAGGTTGCATGCAAGTCCAACAGATGAATAAGTGTTGTGGATTCATCCTCAAAACATCCTTCAATGTCGAGCCGAAGGCCCATTGACCAGGAATCCACTTTGCACTAGTCTATGAAAGGCCAGTGAAGACCTCAGAATAGCCTGCATGTCCGGCCAAGAAAGAAGATCTATTTAATGCTTTTGAAAATTCTATTGCGCTTCTTCTTGAAGATCCAGAATGGCTCTAGGCATTCCTCGATTCTAGGTTCAATAACCGTAGCCATTGGTTACCTCTGAATGCATACAAAATGGGTGCCATTTCTGCCATCATTGAACAATACTGTCATTTGGAATTACCAGAAAGAATCCCGGGATGTCTAAATGTTGGGGAAACTAAAGTAACACCTTGAAAGAGAGGCGTAAAGTTCACTGATTAGACCTCCCATATTGGAATATTATGTTGGAAGGCTGAGAGAAGGCCATCTCACGAGAGTGAGGAAATGGAAATTTAGCGAGTCGCATGAAAATAATATGATGGGTTACGGAGAGGATTAGGCTTCTCTTCTCTTTAATTGATACATTAGATAGCATAGCATACCCTATAGAGGTCTTGGACTCTACTAGAGTTGACCACAAATCTTACGTAAAAATGATACAGAACTCAACCTACTCCTAAGTTATAAGAATTGTGGGTGCAATTGGAAATGGCAGAAGATTTCGGTGTGGGCGTGGCAACCTTCTCAAAATTAGGCATCAGGGAATGAACACCTGAACACTAATAATTTTATTTTTTTTATAAATTATTAGTGTTCAGTTTCCTGGGGACTCGTTACTTGTTCAGTTTCCATTCCATTTCTTGTTCCCATTCTTGTATGGATACCATATCAGTGCATTGCAAATGAATATATATGCACGAATTTCATTGGGAAGGGGGAAAAAGATGAGGGCAAGTTCACGTTTCCTATACCCTCAAACCGTCGATCCCTAGTTTTCGTTCTGTTCCCATTTCCTGTTTCTGACAACATAGATCTCTGCCAATCTTACTTATTGTCTACAGCCCATGTAAGAAGTTTTCTTTGATCCATTCTGAAATGTTCATTGTTCGTGTGTTCTATTAAAGATCAGTGATAGCTTGCCACATTGGACAATTGTTTATGTGTTTTGCATCTATACTTTTGTGTTATAGACTGGGTCCATCAAATTAAAAAAAAATGTGCATGCCTAGCCACATGCCATGACTGTCTACAAATAAGTGTTTAGCATATATGACAACATTGATATTTTACCCTAAATGTAGTTCCATAGAAGCATGCGACTGATGATATTTTTCCGTAAACGTAGTTCTATTTGTACCTAGAGAGACTAAATGGTTTAATGTAGCTGTGCCACTTATTATATTCAAGGTACTAGAATGTTTTACTCTATTGTTACCAGACTTTAATGACCAAGGTTGAAGATATTGAACATAGGAAACATGGCATAACTGAATGCACCAGTTATAGTTTTGCTTTTAGAAGATGGCATTGTAACAACCCTAGTAGTATTCATGTTAAAATTTGTATTGCAATTATTTATTTATTTTATTAAAATAAAATTGTGTTTTGTTTGCAGGTTAAGCGTAGCTAGAGCTTGGAGTTGGGAACTTGTCCCATAGGCCCAGATTTTAAACTAAGACGCTCTCATACCATATGTAATGGACGAATTAAATTAAACAACCATTTATTTTACAACATAGCAGTAAAATTCAAGAATTTCTATAATTTAGCACATTCGCATACAAATTTATCAATAATAATAATTTTTTATAAGAGATTAAAAACAATTGCATAATTTTTAAATACCTGAACGTGATGCTAATAACCCTCCATTTGTCCTTTACCTTCTTGACCACTGCTGCACTTTAAAACACTGCCCAAAACCTAGTTCCTCCCTGCCAACTAGGTAACTTCCTAGCTCCAGGATATCATATGGATATCCTGGCCCTCATGCCCAAAACATCCCGCAACCCCAGTGCCTGACTGATACAATCCCACTCCCAAAAATCCACTCCTCTCTGCAAAT
>SNQJ01S0014032.1:67830-79688 GCA_010110895.2 Picea sitchensis
TAAAAAAAAAAAAAAAACAATAAGGTCCATATTACAAATTTAACACGGAGTTGTGATGGGTGATTTTGAAGGGGATGCAACATGAAACTGGCATTGTAGCTTCGAAGGATGCATGTGAAACGTCTGGATTCATTAACCAAGGAAGAGTAAAATCGTGGGCAGGCAATGGCATCGACATCTCATGGATGATGGATGGGCTAAGGTTTCTTTTTTGGAAATAGTAGCTTTTGAAACTCATTTTGCCTACCACAAAATATGCCAAAAATGAGGGAAACCACAGTGAAATCCCAAAAAGTACATTGAATTCAAAGCCTTTTCTCTGTACTACCAATTGCTTACACTATAATCTATACATTCAATGATTGGTAGCATCCACGAGACTTGGTCCAGGCCCGTGGGAGGGTTGAGGCGATGTCCAACATCGCCTCAACCCCCCCGCGGGCTTGGCCCAGGTCCCATGGCATCGCCCCAACCCTCCGCAACCTGGCCTAGGTCCCGTGGATATTATAACTCTGTTATAATATTATAAAAATGTTATACATTGTTATAATATTAGAACAAAGTTATAATATCAACGGGAATTATAATGACATTATAACTCTGTTATAATATTATAACATTAACATTGTTATAATATTAGAAAAATGTTATAATATAATAACATAACATTGTTATAATATTATAACATTGTTACAATATTATAACAGAGTTATAATATCATAAAAATGTTATATAGTTACATATTTATCTTCAAAAAAAATATTTAAAAATATTTGTAGCTTAGGTAAAATTAGTACTTTTGTTAATTTTTTATTTTTATTTTAGATGTTTCTTTTAAATATTTTATTGAATTTTGATTATTTTTTCAGTTTTTTTTTCTCATTTTATTTTTTATTTTTAAGTTTGAAGGGAATTTTTTCTTTTCTTTTTAACAAAAAAATGCATTTTTGTTTTTTAAATTATTGTTTTCCGGGGAAATTTTAATTTTTTTTCATTTGTTTCTAGTTTTTCTTTGTTTTTCACCATTTTGTTAGGTCATAAAATTTCTTAGCTCATATGTTTTGAATCTGGTCAATATAGCAATACTTTTAAGAAATTATTTATGTTTCATTCAATGTAACTTGTATTTACTATTTTATTATTAAAAGTAAAAAATTATTAAAAAGTGACGTTGAATTCATAATGTGTATTGTGATATTTTTGTGGAATTGTGTATTACCTTGTGCTTTGCGTGATAATAACATTTAAAAAGTAAACATTTAAGGGTTTCTTTTATGATTTTGTTTACAACAATGATGCGTTCTTTTACCATATTATAAAAATGTGTCATTTTCATACCCTAATTTTAGAATGGGTGCTACTGGTAGCAGTACTTTTCAATTTGATTGTTGATTTTGAGGTTTTGGTTTTAATGGTACCAAGTGATAAAACTACGATTTCAAATGATCTCAAAATTTAACGTTTTGAAAAGAAAAAAAAAATCAAAAACATCTTCTTTGCTTTTAGGCGTTTATTTTAAGGTTTTTCAAAACTACTATCTAAGTTTTTAAGCCCATGTTCGAAAAATGTTGTAATTTTTACCCCGTTTTAAAACATGGTTCTACCGGTAGCACCACTTTTTGATTTGGGGGTTGATTTTGATGTTTTTTAAGCAACAATATGGGTTTTTTGGGCCATAGTTCTCGTTTTGAGGTCACAGTTCTCATTAAGTTGGTAACTATGTTGTCAATGAATGACAATTGTGGTGAGACTTTTGTTAACAAAATATTAATTAATTAATAAATGACTTGAAAAACAAGAGAGAGGATTTTAATGGATGCATGCTATTGTAGAAAGGATTTTTTAGTGAATAATTCATAGATGGCCAATCACGTCCTTTGATCGATGTATGTTTCCATTAGAATTTGTTGCGAAAGTGATGCTGGAGCATCACTTCACATCCGCAATGCGTCAACCAACCAACACATTCAGCATGCATTCAGTGAAGGGAGAGGCGCCAACCCTCTCGTTCTAAAGTTTGAATTGTAATTAAATGTTTGTAAGGCTAGAAGAGCCAAATACATGCCTTTGCGTAGATAGTAGATAGAGTCACCTTTAATGGTTGATAGGCTCATAAGATCTAGATCTGATCCGGACTAGCCAACTATTGAATGTAGTTCAATGTAATATTAATGAGAGTAGGTAGCTTGGAGGGAAGATATCGAGGAGACCCTTTTTGTAAACAGATATTTGTATTAAGATTCATTAGTTTCCAAGGAGGATAAGAAAGAGAGTTGAGACTCTATTGCACTCTGAGATTTTGTAACCTTTGTACAGATATTCTGAGATTAATACAAAGAGAAGTTTTCCCGCATAAGAATATTTATGTGTTTATGCATTTATGAATGAATGTCTTTTCATGATTTTATGTGTGTATGATGTAGATGTATGTTAGGTCCCATCTGCAGGTCATACACAAAATTTGTTGTCTATGAGTTTCTTTGATTTCAGTCTGGGTTCTTTGTGGATTAATTCAAGGGGTTGCATGACAGAGTGTTGAGGGCTCTATAAGCCAATGCAAAAGTGCACATATGAGTTCTGTGGAATTCATGAAAGAACATGCCAAGAGGGCACACCATAGGAATAATAGACTCAAGGGAGAAGACTCAAGGGAGAAGCCTCAAGGTTGGTGAATACCTTGGAGGTAGGACTGTGCAGAGGAAGGAATAGAGAGAAAAAATTAATGAGGATTATGTGAAGCTCTGCCAGGAGGGCATTGAACGAGTATAAGGAGTGCACGAGAAGAATTCTATTTTGAGTTCAGAGATAAGGGAAGTGTCCAAGAGAATACACTCACATAGTTGTTGAATACTCAGTTGGCTCAACAAGGTGTTCTTCAGCGGAATTTTTCAAGATAAGACTTGCATATCTTTGAGGGACAAAAGGGACAGAGATCTTCAAGGTCTGAGCAGTTGAAGTGCAAGGAAACAGATTTGTTGAACACTCTGAAGGAATACTTGTGTAAGGAGTGCACCAGGCCAACACCTAGACGAAGTGTTGAGAGACAACCATCTGAAGGCTAGTAGAAGTGAAAGGAGAACACATAAAGTGAACTTGTTTCAACTTCCAAAGCTTAGGAGGTTGAGTAAAAACTGTGCCAGGAGGAGCACTAGAAGTCTTCTAAGGAAGTAGAGGGTCGAGTCCATTAGAAATGAGTAATTTCTTAAGCTCAGGAGAGATAGCACAAGGAGTGTAAAAGAGTGGACTATTCTAATTCGAGAATCTTAGGAGAGACAGTGCAGGTTTGCATGTGCAAAGAAAGCATGCGTCAGGGTCGAGGTTGAATTATGTTGCTAAATCTCAGGAAAAGGAGAATAGAAGCCATTAGATCAGCTGCAGAGGAGAATATCGATCGTTGGAACCCATGTCCAGGCAACAAGATGTGAGCATAGAAGGAGATCAGATCTGGATCGTTGGATCTGAGTGTGTGGTTCAACAGTCGTTGGATCCAGGGAATGTGTGTGAGGCTTAACCCTAGTGTATGCATAAGAGGGTGTACTTTTCAAAGTCCTGAAGTTCCTAAATGATCAAAACCGTCTATTGCCGAAGGTGACAAGTGGTAGCAGATCTAGGGTGTTTGTGAAATTGGACATCGACAGATTTTCGAGGAGCAGAGGAGAAAACATGCGAGGCTCGAACTCGTGATTAGATTTGGGCCATCGGATCATGGGGACTCTGAGCCATTGATGTGGAACCCAAGAGTTTCAGGGTTTCGAATATCAGGAAAATATAAATGAATACTTTCCCAAAGTCACGAAAGGTAAATCGTCGATTTAATTAGGGTCATTGGTTAGCGGAGGATTTGAACCGTAGGTCTAGTGTAATCGGATCTTCAAGAGTTGGACATTTGGAAGTGAAGCCAGAGTTGTTCATTGATTCTCTGAACCATGAAGTCCCAAAATATTTGGTAGATGGGACCTAGTTCCTAGCGGAAGTTCACGTTGGGTGCATAAGAGAGAGGTATAGCACTGGTAAGACCCTTAGTCGGATCTTCGGGATTTCGTATGTTGGAGTGTTGAGTCTGTATCAGAAAAATATTCCCAATGTTGTGAGACACAAAATTCCTTTTGGTGTGGACCGTGGTCATAGCGTCGTGGGAGAAGAGCTTGCACCTCGTGCTAGTTCGCAAAGGTGGAGTTTCACATAAGGACTTATGGATTGGATCGTAGCATTCCAACAGGGAATATAAGATCCATTTCGGCTCAGGTTGTTTAATATAATTAGACTACGAGGTCAGTGGACCCCGTTGAGTAAGGCAGGGGGTCTACATCAAGTGGTATCAGAGAGAGAATTTTTGTCTGTAGATTTTCAGCAGAATAGAAGAGGAAGACAAGGCATTGATGCCTTGTGGAGATCTGTTTTCATGTAGGAAAAAAACAATTGACAACCAGGTGGGCTGAAACCAGAGAGGAAAAACATGGCTATTGAAGGATAATGGAGTATTCAAGACAAGGAACTTTAGCAGAAAGGAAAGGATGATATAGACAAAGAGCTCAGCGAGGTAAGAGAAAGAATGGAGAAGCTTTCATTTAAATTATAGTAGGATGCAAAGATGCATTGGGTGTATGAGTGGCTCATGAAGAAGAAGGTGAACTGGCCCCTTCAGAAATTTTTGGCCAGAGGACAACAAAAGTTGTTGAGGATGTGGATGAGTTATGTTGAAAGCCTCAGAGGTGAAGAGGAGATGGTTCACGTCTGTGAGTCAGAACCTGGGAAGAGTCTCAAAAAATGCCAAGTGAGGAATGAAGAAAGTTCAAGTTACCAGGTGGGAAATGCGAAGATGAGACTGTATGATAGTCTCATGAACTTAGAGGTGAGTTCAGATCAGCAAGGAGAGATGATGGAGGAATATCATAAATTCTTTCTGATCATTAGCGAAATTCGGATATTCCTACCAGGTAGCTCAGTTGAGGCCAGAGCGTGTGTTGAATATGAAACAACAGAAGAAGGATAACCAGTAGGGATTATCATAGAGGAAGAAGAAATCGAGAAAAAATTAGAATCTGCTCCAGCGGAAGATGAGCACGCAGATAAGATTCTCACTCCATGGGAGAAGGAGTTAGAGATGATGGAGGATTGGTTGAACAATCTAGAGATAGTAGATGATTGGAATGAGGAGACAATCATGCAAATTTTGGGAGAAGAACATTCAGAGGAATTTCTCAGAAGTTTCAACTAGAAAACTGAACAGGAGATGACTGTAGCACTATAGCCTACAAAAGAAGATGAATCAGAATTCCAGTCTAGAGAGAAGCTAGAGGAAGTTGTAGCTGAACCAGCAGGAGAAATGGCAGAAGCTAGTCTGTGATAGGAAGTGACTGAGGAACAAGTCAGTAAAGAAGAGACTACAGGAATGGAGTCTACAGCAGAGTGGCAACTTAGTGCCACAAGGGGAAATGAAAACAGCAAGGGGGATCGCTTTGATCCACCCATTACAAAGAATGAAGTGCATGAGAGAAGACTTCCAGAGAGACAACCATTCAAGCAACTGGACAAGGTGATTGAGAAGGTAAGAAGGTTGATGTTGAGGTCAGAAGTAGAAACTTCCAATGATGAGAAGCTAAGCAGAAAGAAGTGTAACAACCCTAGTTGAGAATATGCTTAGGGATTATTAAGCAAAATTAATTAGGTGATTAATTGTCTTAACATGGTTTTAACTAAACAAAGATTGGTATAATGATATTAATTAAGTATTTGTTAATTAATTAATGTTTATAATTTTGATTAATTAATTAATTAATTAACTACCTATTACATTCAATGACATGGGTATTAAATTTAAAAGGGATAATAAATTTAATTGGTAAATTAAAGGATTACGTATATGGGGGGGATAAGGAGCATTAATAAATAAAGATAAGGAGCATTAATAAATAAGGATAAGGAACATTAATAATAGGATAAAGCATTCATAATCGGATAAGATAATAAATGTGTAGGTAAGGAAATAAATGAGGAGAAAGGGCGGTGAAGGAGGGATATGAGCGGAAGAGGGTTTATGGAAGGGGGGATTATCATTCTACTTGGATTTTGGGGAGGGTTCTCTAGGATTTGGGAGATTTTCTAGAGAGAGTTTGAGTTGGGGAGTCGGGGAAAGGATCAGTACAGGGTGCATCGGTTTGCTAGAGGTTTTGGGCACAGGGGCAGGAAATCCATATGGTATCCTGAAGCTAGGAAGTTGTCCTAGTTGGCAGGGTGGAAACATGGTTTTGGGCAGTGTTTGACATAGTTTCAGCAACGAACAACCAGATCGACAGGGGAATTAGCATCAGGGAGAGGTAATTTATTTATTCTGTTAAGTAATTCTTATGCTATGGATAAAATTTTAATTTTTATTGAATAGCATATGCTCATATGTTGGTGATTGAATTATTTTTGTATCAGAAAGAATTATATGCTAAATCAAATTAAATTTTGTATTTTTACGACTACTACAAGAAGCCTGCAATAATAGCAACAACAACAAAGCAGTGGAGAAGATGGACAACTCCAAAGAACAATTTTGGATCCAGGTGGATTTCAACAGAGCTATGAAGCTCATGAGGAGGAGCTCATGAATTTTTCACAGCAGTGGAGTATCATGCAGGAGCATCACTTCACGTCAGTAATGCGCCAACCAACCATCACATCCAACATGCATTCAATGAAGGGGGAGACGACAACCCTCTCAATCTAAATTTTGAATTGTAATTAAATGCTTGTAAGGCTAGAAGAGCCAAATAGATGCCTTTGCATAGATAGTAGATAGAGTCACCTTTAATGGTCGACATACTGATAAGATGTAGATCTGATCTGAACTAGACAACCATTGAATGTAATTCAATGTAATATTAATGAGAGTAGGTAGCTTGGAGGGAAGAGCTCGAGGAGACCATTTTTGTAAAAATATCATTGTATCTAGATTCATTAGTTTTCGAGGAAGAGTAGAGAGAGATCTGAGACTCTATTGCAGTTCGAGATTTTGTAACCTTTATACAGATATTTTGATATTAATACAAAGAGCAATTTCTCCTGCATAAGAATCTTTATGTGTTTATGCATTTATGAATGAATTTCTTTTTATGCTTTTATGTGTGTATGTTGTAGTTGTATGTTAGGTTCCATCTGCAGGTCATAGACAAAAATTGTTGTTTGTGAGCTTCTTTGCTTTTAGTCTGGGTTCTTTGTGGCTTAATGAAAGGGGTTGCATGACAGAGTGTTGAGGGCTCTGTAAGCCATTGCAAAACTGCACATCTAATTTCTGTGGAATTCAGGCAAGAACATGCCAAGAGGGTGCACCAGAGGAATCATAGACTCCAGGGAGAAGCCTTAAGGCTGATGAATACCTTAGAGGTAGGACTGTGTAGAGGAAGGCATAAAGAGACAAAATTACTGAGGATTCTGTGAAGCTCTGCCAGGAGGACATTGAACGAGTGCAAGGAGTGCACAAGAAGAATTCTATTTCAATTTCAGAGATAAGGGAAGTGTCAAGAAGAATACACTCATAGAGTTATTGAATACTCCTTTGGCTCAACAAGTTGTGCTTGAGAGAAAGTTGCCAAGAGAGAACTTGCATATCTTCGAGGGACAGAAGGGAAAAATACCTTCAAGGTCCGAGCAGTTGAAGATCAAGGAAATAGAGTTGTTGAACACTCTGGAGGAATACCTATGCAAGGAGTGAACTAGGACAACACCCAAATGAAGTGTTCAGAGACAACCATATAAAGGCTAGTCGAAGCACAAGGGGAATGCGCAGAGTGAACTTGTTTCAAGTTCAAAAGCTCGGGTGGTTGAGCGCAAAGTGTGCCAGGAGGAGCACTAGAAGTATTCTAAGGAGGAAGAGGGTCGAGTCCCTTAGAATTGAGTAAGTTCGTAAGATCAGGAGAGTTATCACAAGGAGTGTGCAAGAGTGGACTATTATAATTCCAGAAGCTCAGAAGAGACAGTGCAGGTTTTCATGCGCAGTGTAAGCATGCGCTAGGGTCGAGGTTGAATTATGTTTCCAAATCTTAGGAGGAGGAGAAAAAAATCCATTAGATCAGTTACAGAGGAGAATATGGACCATTGGAACCCATGTCCAGGCATCGAGAAGTAAGTGAAAGAGGATATCAGATTTGGACCATTGGATCTGAGTGTGTGGATCAACATCCGTTGGATCTAGGGAACGTGCACAAGTCTTAACCCTTGTGTATGCATAGGAGGGTGGAATTTTCAAAGTCCCGAAGTTGCGAAACAATCAGAACTATCCATTGTTGGAGGTGACAGGTGACAGGAGATCCAGGGTGTTCGTGAAATCAGGCATTGGGAGATTTGCGAGGAGTAGAGGAGAAAACTCGTGAGGCCCAAACTTGCGATTAGATTTGGACCATCAGATCACAAGGATTCTGAGCCATTGATTTTCCACCCAAGAGTTTCAAGGTTTCAACTATCAGGAAAATAGAATGGAAGACTTTCTGAAAGTCGCGAAAGGTAAATCGTCTATTTAGTCATGGTCATTAGTTAGCAGAGGATCCGAACTGGAGATTTGGTGTAATCGGATCTTCAGGAGTTGGATATTTGGAAGTGAAGGAAGAGTTGTTTGGTGGTTCATCGAATCATGAAGTCCTGAAATATTTGGGAGCTGGGACTCATTTCTAAGTTGAAGGTCACATCGGGTGCATAAGAGAGAGGGCTAGCACTTGTTAGACCCTTATTCAGATCTTCAATATTTCAGAGGTTGGATTGTTGGGTCTTTATCACACAAATATTCCCAAGGTTGTGCGATGTGAAATGCATTTTGGTGTGTACCATGATCGAGCAGAAGAAGAGCTTGTGCTTCGTGCTAGTTCACACAGGCGGAGTTTCGCACAAGGACCTGTGAATTTGATTGTAGGATTCCAGCAGGGAATTGAAGAGCCATTTCGGCTTAGGTTGTTAAATATCCTTAGACCAGGAGGTGTGCGGACCCCATTGAAAAATGGGGTGGTCTACGTCAGCCAGGAATTTAATGTGATGTATTATTGTCTGATAGTCAGATTTCCCTTACGTCTTGTTGACTTTTCGATTAGGTGCTTGGATACAGTCTTCCTTTATTTCTGACAGTTAATTTGGTCTCCTAGAGAGTTGGATTTTTCTTGGGTTATTGGTCTAGATAGGTTATGTTGTTCCATGGTTATTGTCAGTCGTATCTCCTTATGATGGAATGATGGATAGATGTGAATGAGAACCTGGCCAGTGTCTTTTGCTTCCTAATACGAGCGTATTATTCATTATAATTGATGTTGGTACTTGGTTATGTAATGAATTAATGCAATCGGTTTGTGTGTCATAGAGGTTACTAGTTACTGGTGGTCGAAGCCATTGTGTTGGGCTTGTTGATGTTGTCCTTTAGCTTTTAGGCATTGTCTTTCTTGTGTTGGGTGGGTAGTCGTTTTTATATATCTATTGATTATCACATGTTTCGCCTAGTTGTCTGATGTGTTATTATGTTGAGTCGTTGTTGTCTTTTTCTTGATATTCATGCGCTATGTTCATCATCAAGTTGTGTTGTTTAAATTTTTCCATTATTTCCATCCTACTTAAATAAAATAAAAAATTCTTTTGCGTTTCACCACATGTAGTGATAACGATGGGGTCGTTACACATTACTTTGAACAATGTGGGGAGGTACTTAATCTAGTAGAATCTCCATTTGAGAAGACTAAAACCAACCTCCAACATGCTTCAATTTTGTAGATAATACAGATTGGAAGGAACCATGAAATTGGAAATATGAAGAGACAATCCAATCTATAGCATGAAGAAATATTTGTCCTTGATCTGATGGTAGTTGATTTGGAATATTTTATCATCCTGAATCATGCATATTTCAACCCAAAAAACAAGGATATCAATATGATTTATGCAACATATCTAACACCGAGGTAGTTTTCTCTATTAGATAAGCTATAGGTTTTTCATGAATTTCATGATCATGTCGTGTTTTGCATGGATTTTGATTTTTAAAAGGTCTCTAATGCTCCATTTTTGGGCAGGATTTCAGCTTACAGTTGCAAGTATTTGTTGCTCATTCGTTTTATTCTACAAAAGTCCTTGTTTTCCTCCATCTTTTCATTCACCCTCAAGGAAGAAGACCATGTTTTTAGTAAAATTATTACATTTTTGCATTGGAAATTTTATTTTACATGAACATCTTGAATCCTGTTGGTTAGTGTAGGAGTGTGTATGAATAATCTCAATATGTGAGCATTTTTTTTCCAGTGGAATTTGATTTGCAGTGTGTAGGTGTTTTAGTTTTCAATAATGAGTAGACATGCTCTCAAGGTTTAAACAATTCACAATTTGCAGCTCTGGTTGATTGTAGCACATCATAGATAGAGTACAGGTTGAAAGAATGAAATAAATAAGAAATCTAGTCTAAGATTTCTTGGTAGCTTGCAAGGAGTATTCCATCCACCATGGAGCCAAATCTTAGCACAAAAATTTGTAGTAGAAATTTTGGTGATTTCACAGCATCGGTGAATTAGGATATTTCTCACCACTAGCTTCATCAACAAAAATTTCAAAAATATTCAAAATTTGGCAAATAGAATTGGCTTTTAAAATCCAATTTTGGGTCTCGAGTCTCTATGCAGGGTACTTGTAATGGCTCTAAATTAATTTCAGCAACCATTAAATTAATAACTACAGTGAAATTTAAAAAAAGTTGCTTAATCTAGCACATTCTCAATCTAACATTTCAAGTCATAAAATTTAATAACAATTTGATTCAAATAATTCATATCACTAACCTGAACCTGATGTTGCCGCTTGCTTCTTTAGCTTTCTCCTTTAGATTTCTCCTTAGGACACCCCAAAACCAACCTCCCTGCCGACTAGTAACGCCTAGCCCTAGGACATCAATGGATGTCCTAGCCCTCCGATCCCAAAACCTCTGCAGCCCCCCGGTGCACTGTAAATTCCACTACTAATTTCACTCTCTCCAATCCTCCAAGCTCTTCCCCCTCTCGTAGAATCCCCCCATCATCCTTCTCCACTTCCCTTATTCCTCCTTCACCGCCCTTCGTCCATTAACTCCCACCTAACTCTTTATTACACCTTATCCCATTCTTAATGACCTTATCCTATTATTTAAATGCCTTATCCCTTATTTAAATTCCTTATCCATTATTAAATGCCTTATCATGCCTTATACCATTCACGGGAACGTAATTTAAATTGGTATTATATTTTTATTATTAACCTCTAATTTACTACTTAATTAATTAGTTAATTAAGTAATAATCAAATTAATTATATTATATTATAAATTAATCAAATTAATCAAATTAATTTAAACATTATATTATATTATCCACCCCTTATTCAATACTTTATTTTTTTTGGATTATTTATTAAATTAAAACATCTTAATAATTAAGGGTCGTTACAGTACTAGCAATTTTATGAAAAAATTGATTGAGCCCGAAGGCCAAATATTCATGTTTCCAAACTAAGCATCCAAGTTCATCATCTATCAAACACAACCACAAGTCAACAACACAACCAAAAGTGCCAAGCCACATGGAGGAGGAGCCCACAAGAAGGTGCAATTGTTCTCTATGCATCAAATTGCATTGCAATAGTTGGCGCATATAAATACCTCACCATTCTTCATTGGCTCCAATGTGGGATATGTCCCACTAAATAAATAAAGATCCCCAACAATTGTCCTCAAACCCTATCACCACGTGGCAAGGAGAAATATGTAGGTGTCAAGGAGAAAGGTTCAGGAGTTGGTTTCCATATTTGCAAGTGTTGACAACATTCAAGAAATCGTCCAAGTTATTCAGAATCCATTTCAAAGATAGATGTATGTCAAA
>SNQJ01S0014032.1:82346-111780 GCA_010110895.2 Picea sitchensis
CCCTGGAAATCCCTCAATATGTAATGGCTATTTCAACATGGTATGCATTGTAAAATTTGTGTTTCATAAGGGGGCCATTTGCGCAAAGGGATATGGTATATTTGTACTTTCATGCCCAAGATTGTAATAGCATTTGATGTGATGAAGCATTACAACTACCCACATGATATTGGTACTTTCAATTGCATTCTCTATGCTCTGTGTAGGTACATGAAGACAACCAAATCCCTGATAGTTTGAGAATATTCCAATAAATATAACGGAAAGGAAAAATTTACAATCGTGATGGGCATTTCAGTATTCAAGTTTCTAGCTGTCAAAAGGAGTCTAGGTTCCCGGTTGTTGAAGTGTTATAGTAATTAAAATTCAAGCATGGAGGAAGGAGAAGTTTTGATTGATCAAATAATCTTCCACGAACAGGATGGCTTCATGACTAAGATCTACAACTGCGACAATTGACCAGTGGTACCGTTGGGTTTTACAAGATCTACTTGCAATCTCAACTACCATTCCAACCCTTCCTCTACTGCAGTACTTCAGTAGAAACCACATTGGATGTAGGATTAATTGATATAGTAACTCACCAATTTGTATCACAATAACACTAAAAATCACTTTTGGTGCTACGCAATCGTCGAAAACAAATTTTTTGATAGGGAAATGTAGAGTTTGGGCATTTGAAGGTTCATAAAGTCTTTGCAGGATATTTCCAGATGGTGGTTGGTCTTTTAAAACTTCTTTAAAGTGATTCTCGACATGATGGATAGATTAATGCACCTACAAGAACCTTCATAAAGGTCTTCAAGCAAGGCTTAGTCCTTTGTTGCTGCAAACAAGTTATTTTTCCCAGATTTCTTCTGGTAAGAAAAACTGATATCAAAATCCTTAGGGTAGGGCAACACCATACAATGGATCTTATTATGGAAGGGATCCTCTTCTGTTCACTTGCCTCTTCGAGGGGGAATCCTCTTATTGAGCTACCACTCCAAATGAAATAATTCTCTTCATATCTCATTACATTGCTTGAACCCCTTTATATACTGCTACCACCACCTAAGAACATTCTAGAGGAGGACTCTTTTAGAAGTAGAATCTTCTAAGAAGTCCCCTTACATTTATTATATCTAATTACCTATTTATTATATCTAACTACCATAGTGGGCCTTATTTAATAATATAGTGGACCTAATCCACCTTACATTGAATTACCTCCAATATTATCAATATGGGCCCTCTGGGCCCCCCCACTACCTCTCTATCTACCTTACATTACATCCCCCTTATGAAAGCATTGTCCTTAACGCTTGATGTACAACCATATACCAGGGTCCCATGGATAATTATGGACCATAATGTTGAAGAAGACTGGAGAACCAAGGTCCCATGTAGAAAGGAAAGCCACCATATTGAAGTAGTCTAACCACCATTGTAAGCCTAGGTCCCATGTCCAAGTGCTCATGTGAACTCTCCATGGAAGATTTTGGAACCCAATAACCAACTCAAAATGATGCTCCAAAGACTAACACCTATCATGTGGATCCAAATAAGAATATCCATCCAGATAGTAGAAAAGGGTCATAACATAATCTGGAAGGAATGATACCACTATAGAATATGTAGGATGGACACTAGTAATAATCATTGGCTCTCGATTTGACATATTGGTGTTGTCTACAGAAGGTAGATTAGAGTCATCAAATAAAATATGAAAGTGGTTGTCATCCCAGAAATGAAAACTATCCATATATCAATCATCACAATCGGCCTCAAAATCATACCAAGAATATATTTCTTGATTATATTCATCCCTTATGTCCACCATAAGAAATATATGTTGCATGTTATCCAATGAGTCTCGAATACTATGAAAACTATCATTGAGGCCATTTGCAAGGTCATGCACTCTAGCATCCAATGTGTCATACAATTTGGATTTGAATGCTTCAAGAATTACCTTGAGTGGTTGAGAGGAAATAGCCATCTGATCACCCTATGAAATCTTTGGTCCCACATCCATCATGAAAAAACTCAAAAAATAGAACAATAAGTTACTGCAGAAAATTGCGGTGTTTTCCGGAAAAACCCTGAAAAACTATTGAATTTAAAATGCTCATAACTTCACTTTCCGGACTCCGTTTCGGCTGATTTGTTTTTTGAAATTCGGTGAAATTGTAACAGGAACTCAGATCTATAATGTATTTGGACAAATTCGGCCTCCAGATTCTATAGAAATAAATAAAAAAATCGCACCGCCGTCCGCGGAAAAAACCCTGAAAAAATGCAGATTTTAAAACTTTAATATCTTGACTTCCCCGACTCTATTTCGGAGGAATTTGTTTTTTAACTTGGGTGTTTTTATAAGAGGATATCAGATCCATAATATGTTTCTACAATTTTTTCACAGAAATATACTGAAAATTTCTGGAATTTCGCGGCCCTCTTTTTCTTCTCCAAAAAACAAATCTGCAAAAATAAAAATATTTGTCCACAATGTCTTCCTAGGAAAGTGCTCTGATACCACTTGCTAAGTACCTATACCATATATAAATATATAATCACCAAAAATAATGAATACAAAATAGATCCATAGAGCAAGATATAAGACACTTTATTATTACCAAACCCTTGAGGTAGGGAAACACCATACAATGGATCTTATTATGGAAGGAATCCTCTCATGTTCGCTTGCCTCATTGAGTGGACATCCTCCTATTGATATACCACTCCAAATACAATAATTCTCTTCATATCTCATTACATTTATTTAACCCCTTTATATAGTGCTACCACCACCTAAGAACATTCTAAAGGAGGAATCTTTTAGAAGTAGAACCTTCTAAGAAGTCCTCTTACATTTATTATATCTAATTACCCATTTATTATATCTAATTACCATAGTGGGCCTTATTGAATAATATAGTGGACCTATTCCACCTTACATTGAATTACCTTCACTATTATCACTATGGGCCCTCTGGGCCCCCCCACTACCTCTCTAGCTACCTTACAAAATTAAATTACAACAATAGACTCTTATCTTTTAGCATGATTGGGAAACCTGGAACCTTATCTTCAAGAATTTTAGCTTTCAATATCTCAACCTCATGATATAGCTAAAAATAATTCCACAATTAAAGGCTTAAGTCCAGGAAATTTGAGATATCAAAGTAGGAGTTCCTAGAATTTGTTACTTTGATTTATAGTTATCATTTTATTCCTAGAAAGTAGTAACTAAGATTACAAGTGTCATTTATTTAGGATACTAATTTTATTTTTGGCATAAGGAGGTTTTTCAAACTCCTCATTTTTCATGGAACTTCATGATGTAATCATTTTCTATATATACTGATATAAAACACAGAGAAAAGGTTCGACTGCCTAGGAAGAGGCATTTCCTTTGTAGCATAAAACCCTGTATTTTCTCATGAATTTTAATACAAACAATGAGTGCCTCTGATAGCCTGATATTCATCATGGTGTCATTGTTCAACCAATTTTCCTTGTTTATGTTTCTTTTATGTAGCACTAATCTATGAGTAAGTGGAAGGAATTCATATCTTTCCGATGCTCCATTAATATAGATCATGCTTGTAATATGTTATTGTTTTTTTTTCAGTAATCAACTCCCATGTGTTAATTCATCTGAAACTGGATGAAGAGATTCATCCATTGTTAGGTGCCTCTAGTGTAGTGGACTATATGTTAATGTTTAAATGGTTATTCATTTCAGAATCCATCCTTGATAGATTCTATGTTTGGTAATCTTCCCTCTTCTCTTCATTCCTCTAAAGTTGCAGCTGAGAATTCATCCTTTGCTAGATGCTCTCTCCTACAATGGGCTTATCTCCCTTTTCAAAATGACTTTTTATTATTACAACCTGTTGAACATGGTGCTTACTTGGCCTCAGTTTTTTCAGGGTGGTTTCAACATGAATTAGTTGTAATACATTGAGATTCATGCCCTGACTCCATTACTCGATAGACTCTTTCCAAAGATTGTCAAACCACCAACCCTTATAAAAGCACTTTGTTTCTATCAGAAATCCGACTTTGTGAGTGCTATTGTTGAATATATTTGAGTGTGAAAGAATTTGGCTATTTAGAGAGCCCTATATAATTGTACTAGGTCATAATACAGTCTAAAGTAGGTTGAACTGGTTACCTTTTGGATTTCCTACCACAACCATAGGAAAATTACAGAGTGATAATACCTTGCAATTTCTTCAACTGTAGAAGCTTCACAGATAGTTTGAAAGTTATAGTTGTTTTTCTTCCTGAGTGGATAGTCCTTGTAATAATGTGGGTCACCACACTCCCAACATTTCAAAGGTTCTCTTTGTGGTGGATTTTTATTATAAATAATTCGGTCGGTAGGGAGTAACCATTCCCTCCCTTCTATTTATAAGGAAGGAAGGAGATCAGGTCTCAGGCATGTCTGGAGTTCCCTAGTTAATGCCCCTCATTAATGTTCTTTTCTTATTATGATGATCATTATAATGATGAATCATGTTATGTTGATCTCTCTCTTTACCACCGATCTTGTATTCAATACACGTGTTTATATTATACAATAATGGTAATCATAGAGTTCTGTAGATTCCATAATAAGATGATACTAGCTAGATTACAATGGTACGTAACTAACCTTCTTGACTGAGCAAAACCTCAGATTCTCTCTTTACACTGACCCATACTGAGTGCTTATCCTTATTCACAGATGTATTATAAGTTTTATTACCTTTATAGTTATTCCTTGATAAAATTTTCTTCCTTTTCTTTTCCATTCAAATTTATTATGATTTCTATCTTTCTAGTTGTTTACATTCTAATTCTTATTTTTATTTTTTTCATAAGTGAAATTTTCCTTCCTCATTGGTTCTTCTAAATTTCTTGGGTTATCATATTCAATTCTTTCTTTATAAAGAAGAGGTAGAAAATTTATTAAACTTTGAATATTTGGCTTTCCATCAACAATATAAGGTAGATAATGCAACAAACTTAAGAACTTATTGTTGTCTCTCGACCAAGTTTTGAGGAAGCAGTGGTCATGTTTCTGTTTTGGGACTTCGATATGTTGGTCGAAGATGGAGCACCTAGGAGGAGATGATATTGCGATATCTAACTCACTTTGCAGGCTTGTGGATGACAAAGGATTTTAGGTCTTATGTAATGCCTTAAGGGATGTCGGTATGTGTTATGTAATGCCTTAAGGGATGTCGGCCCATGTGTTTACCCATGATTAGGCCTCTTTGTAAATATATAAATAAGTAGCTAAGAGATGTAAGGAGGATGGTGTGTTTGGCTATGTGCATAATAAGTTAATTTTGGCTTAGTGCAAGAGATTGTAAGTTTCTATGTGCATACAGACTATGTAAAGAAGGCGTTGTTCTAGTAAGGAGTTGGCTTTGTGCCTTGAACTGATTTTGGGAAGGAGGATATGGCGCACTGCACGCAGATATCCTATCCTCGAGGGAGTTGGCTCTATGTATTTGTGCACAAGACTATATGAATGTAAGAATATTTAATACTAATAAAGAATAAGAATAAGTTGGTGGACGTAGCCTCACAGTCGGGTGAACCACGTATATCTTGTGTCTTGATGTGTTTTGTGCGATGTGGTTTATGACTTATGTTGTTTAATTCCTTAGTGTTGTTGTTATAATATATGATGAATTCATCTGGTGTTGTTTCTTAGTTCTTAAAGATGATTGAATTCTAGATCTGAGCTAATTCTACGTGCTAAGTGATTGGAAGTACTTGATATTTATTGTTACTACGTTGATCTGTAATAAGCGTTTTATCTGCGATGTGAATGAGATTCAAGAACTAATGCATATTTTTGTTTATGTGCTCTGTTAAGTATTGTAATCATAGATCTGTGTCCCAGCTTGGTTGTAGACACCTTAGTCCTACAACTCCCCCTTCCTCTACCTCGGGTGAGAGTTCATCTTCTTCGCAGGTGTTGCCGAAAGGGCCGATAGTTAGGGTTTTTTGGTGCATTATTGAAGCGTTGAACCCTGGGTGTGACCCTGTGCCAAAAAATGGTTCTATTGTTGGGACCTGAAAATATGATTTCTAGGAACTGAAGAAAACAAAAATCTTTGTGCGTAGATCTCTTGTTGTAGTGCATAGTATTCTACTTGACTTGCGAAGCTCTGTGCTAAGAAAGAAACTGGATCTAAAAGAAAGAGGTAGGATCTTAAAGCCTTTTTCTCTGGTAAGGATAAGATAAGTGGAAATTTTTACTTTGAAAGTATGAATCTAGGTATGTTTGATAGATTTTGTCCTAGCCTAAAAACTAGGGCAGATATAGAAGAAAGAGTTGATCTGAACATATGTGATAGAAATAGAAAAAGATATGTTATTCCTATGCATAGATAGAAATTTTGGACTAATAAGTGAATGCAGGAACCTAGAGAGATTTTTGCAGATTGCATGTCGAGCACTATGATCCCAATGCGCATTACAGGAGAGGCGAGGGATCGCTTAAAAGAAAGAGAGGATTAACACTATGCTATAATTGCAGAAGGCTAGGACATATTGCTAAGGAATGCCCTGGTACATGTCCTTTTTTTCTGTGTTGTAAATATATTGGTCATGAGGTTGAGGAATGCCAAAGGATGATTGCTAAAGTTGAAATTATGAACATGAGACAAGGAACCTATAAATAAGGTCAATAGACTAAGGATATCTTAAAAAATCATACACAAAAAGAGTTAGAGACTACGCTAATACAATTGAAATAAGTAATGGAGGATCACAGAGACATCATTTTACCAGAGATCCTGAAAGAAAAACAACGAATAGTTCCAAGAATAGAAGACTTCGACATAGAGTGTGTATTGGATGAAGAAAAATATGTGAATATTATGCCAGAAAGCACTTGGGAAATATTGGGAAAGCCTGCTATGATAACTTCATTGGGAAGAATCGGCTTGTTTAAAGGAAAAATGATAACTCTATGTGCAAGAGTTACTAATATACCTATGATTTCTCATGAAACGTCGAATGAAGAAGAATTTGAAGTCATTGCGTTTGTTGAGAACAATGCCCATTTTCCACTTTTGTTAGGAAAGATTTGGATGAAGAAGGATCATATCAGAAGGAAATCATAGGAGGAAGCCATAGAAAATAAAAAGCAAGAAGTAAGGGATCTCATAGCTAGAAGAATAGATCGACTGCTAGAAGAAGGAGAGTTTGAGTTGAAGCAACATAATGAAAGAGAAGTAGTTGTCGAAGTTGAAAGAGAGAAAGAAGGTTTAAAGGACCTATCCATGCAAGAAGAAAGTATGTCAACCCAGGACCTAGTAAGCTAAGAGGTATTACCTCCGAATCCTTTGAAAGAACATTAGGAGCACGAAGTCATTATGATAAGAGAAGATAAGAATACGAATGGAAAGAGGAATCCAGTCACTCAGATCATAGGAAATAAAAAAATTAATCTTATTAAGAAGAAAGCCAAGTTAGAAAAGCTACAAGAATCTCCAGAGAAAACTTTGTAGGAGGCAGATCTAGAGAACTTGAACCTTGTCGGAATAGCAGAACCACGTAGAATGGAACTCACCATGGTGAAGATATATGACCATTGGAGGCACTCCGACCGTTAGAGTAACGCTCCGGAATGACTAGAAACATAGTTATTGATGGAAAGATTGTTGTTGGACCATTGGTACCATGCCATAACAGACGAATTTGTATTGATTGAGGCATTATTTCCCATTGGAGGAATATGCTACGACACTTGATTATTTAACCTATTGGACACTGCACTGGGAACACTTTTTTACACCTATGATTATCTAAGATAATAGAGACTCAAAAGCATACCACGCTGTGATTTCTAGACCTGTCCATCTGTGTGATTACCACGCTTGTATGTTCGCTTACCTAATCTAGTTGGTTACAAGTGTGAATGTTGGGTGAACATAGCGCGCTATACAAATATGTGAAGGATATTCTTGTGGACCTCATGGCGGAGAGAGTTATGTCTATAGGAATACAGGTGTCGTTGACTAGAGGATTGCAAGCATCCCCCTCGAATGGACGTCATTCTAGCTAGACCGCAAATGAGAAACGAAGCAAGAACCGTGATGATTTGGCTAATGTGAAGAATATCGCATTGGTCTTGCCTGAGTACATACTGCCTTTGGTTTGCAAGGTTAGATGTAATAGTATCCCACACGACTTTGAATATACATTGATCACTACGTACATCCTGAAGGGGATATGCATAGTTGGACCCAAATTAGGACACATCCCATCTTTGAAGAACATCTACTTTAACCTTGGAGACATGAAGAATTAAGTGATGCTCGCACCGCATTGGTATTTGATGAAGACGACTGGGAAGAAACCTTGGATATTATCCCATATGTGGATAAAATAGCTTGTTCAATCAACGATCCTGAACGTGATGAATATCCCTCACTTTGGCAAACATGAGGAGGTTAACGCTTGCATTAAACTTCTCTTATCGTGCTATCACAGAGGCTATCTATGGATCGACAGGAGCATCACTGTGGATCCGCCACTGATCCACTTCATCACAGGAATGACCATGTAGGGACCGGACCCTCAACAGTTCTACTGAGGGAAGACTTCAGATCGCTCCCTTGCACAACACATAAATGAGGATTATGGCGATGTAGAAAAGGGAAAGCAAGGATGCAAGGTAGCCTCCATCTAGGATGGCGTAGTGCGCCTAGCTTGTCAGCTTATAGCTGTAAATCGCATTAGAAAGAACCGCCTGATGCAGGTTAATGGATTCATCGTAGAGCTCATAGGGAAGTGCATAGAAGGAATGATAATGAACTTGGCGAGCTACATCGTCAACGAGCTGGAGAAGGACTTCCGCGAAGATGATGCAGGAGCATTGCTAGAAAAGCAAGCACAAAAGAGGAAGGACAGTTGGATATGCACCAGAGCACATTTTGAGAACGTTTTGAATTTGAAAAGATAAAACATTAATGTAATATGTAGAAAATATATCTTTTCATTTATGGTTTGGAAATTGTAATGCAGATCATGAGAGGTTTCTCTCATCTGTTTGTTGGAGGCATTTATTGTAATAAATGTAAAATAGTTGTAGACTTTATTTTGATTTGATAGAATAGAGTTGTAGGAGGGAAAACTCTAGAAATATCCCTTGTATCTATTGTATTGTAAGAGTATTCTCAAGGGTAAGAATAGAGTTGTAGAGTAAGAGCAGAGGAGAATAGAGATTGTAGAAGATTGTATAAGCAGATACTTGTTTCCATTGAACCCATATACAGAGGCACTTCAGATAATATGAGAATGCTTTGACTCAATTTCATGGTGTTGTGATGAATATTGTTTGCATCTACTGAATGGTATGTTTACAGTTTTCTTATATGCTCCGTTATTCATTTGTTTCAATGTTGTGTGTATGTATGATTTCATGTTGAATGTATGAAGTCTGTGAGAGGGAGAGTATGAGTTTCAATTTTTTCTCGTCCTGTGAATTCCTGCAAGGAGTGTAGTGAAGGTTTGCAAGGAGTGCTTTGACAAGATTTAGAGTTTTACCTCAGAAAATCTCAGGAGAGATATCGTTGTTCTCATACCAGTAGAAGTGTGATTATAGCACAAATACATGCAAGGTGTGTGCAGGCGAGTTGGAGTCTTATACTTTTCCAACCCATTGAGTGGTTGAAGAGCTATTGTAATAAGGAGTGCGCAGAGTTGGAGAGTTTAGATAGTCAGAGATTATCGTGAATCCACAAGGAGTGGAGGTGGAATCCCTTAAATTTCTTGAATTTGCAACAAGAACTGAGATTAGGAGGAATAGATGCTTTGAATAGTTCGAAGGGAATACAAGGGTTGAAGTCACCTGACATAAATCAAGATCATAAAGGAGGTGCTGAGTGTTTTTAGAGGAGCATTAAGAACTTGAACAGATGGTTGAACGTCTCCAAGGGAGAGCTACCAATTTTTCGTGGACCATTGGATCCAGTGGATCAACGGAGAAGTTAAGGATGAGTCTCTATTAACACTCATAAGAACAAGAGAATTATTCATTGTTAGATATGGATCAGCATGAGCCGTCGATATTGTGATTTTGGATTTCGACATTTCGGGAGTCGGAGTAGTGGCGAAAGTCATTGACTCGGAGTCAAGAGTCCTGAAATATTGATTCACGAAATCCCAATGGGATTTAGGCCATCAGATCATAGAAGGATCTGGACTGTCAATCCACAACGAAGAAGTCACGAGTTCAGACTTCTTGAAAGGGATAAGAAGTTGCATCATGAACTGATGAGCCACGGAATCCCAACGCGCTCAAAGGTGGACCCTAGAACGTGACTGAGGTCACATGGTTGAAGCATAAGGGAGGAGCTAGTTAATTTTTTTTTATCCCATTTAGGAGTCAAAGAAGTCAGAGGAGCTGAGCAACGAAAATTGTGAAGTCGCAAAATCCGAAACGCCTTTTCAGGTAAAGGTCATGGTCACATCAGTTGGTCGCATGGAGTGGAGGTTCATGCCTTGTGTTTTTTTGTGTAGGCATACACCCTAGAAGGACCTGTGGTTACATGAGTGAAGGTTCCTATGGGAACTAAAGATTCATTCAGTCTTAAGGGAATAGAACGATCCAAGACTAGGAGGTCACGTAGAGCGTGCTAAGGTAGGGGTGTTGCATCAGAAGCGTAGGATCAAGGCTATGAATTCCATTTTAGTTGTTTACTAGTATTGATCACCTTTGTCACTGGGTAGATGCCAGAAGGAGAAACATTCCTAGAATTTGAGCCATCAGAGCCATTGGCCACAAGGTTCTCCACCTTGTGGTATACAAATAACAAGTTGAAGCAGTGGAAGTCAAATGTTGTCTTCCATGATTACTACCAACAGTTGAAGCATGTTATTGAAGCATTTTCAGGAATGACACCCAATACATTTCACTAGTACAGACTGCTAGCAATGTTTCGTGCATATCCACACTTTATCTACATCACTGCCCATAGGGATGAAACTAAGGAGGAGCTACAGTAATACTATAAATTGACTGAGGAAGACATGGAGGAGATCACAAAATACTAGCCAACAGAGTTCCTCGTACCAGTGGAAGATGCATAACTCTCCGACCCTAACATCATCGGAAGTCCCTTGGTCACCCAGGTCGAGCAATATGGACACACTAGCGTGAAGAAAAAAAAGAAAAAGGAGGAAGTGCAGAACATAGAAATTCATGATGAGGATAACACCTCAGAGGAAAGTAGGCTTGAATCACGTGTAGGAGGAGGATGAGACAAAGTGAATCTAGAAGAATAAGGTGAGGAAGGAGATAATCAAGGAAAAGGAGAAGTGACATTACCGAAGGAACCCCCTATCGAGGCTGAAACGTCAAAGAAGAGGAAGGTTTCTCCCTAGAAACCTTCATCAAGAAAGAAGACTTGTGCCGATAAACCTGACTCGAAGAATGTGCTCATAGTGGACGATGTCGATCTCATCATCGAAGCCATGGAGGACGCTTTAGAGGATATCTTATAGAGACATGGAGCAAAGAAGGAGAATCTATATGAAATAATAGAAAATGATATGAAAGACATATAGAAATCCATCCAGTCAAGCCGTGTAGTACCTACTGCACCTTCTTCGTCGGAAATTGCAGAATTGGGGGACGAGCCTACCTAGTTATGAATATTAGTAGATGCAACAGAGGCTTGACTTCAGCGAGTCCAAGAAGAAAATGAACAATATATAGAGGCCTTGAACCAAGAAAAGGAGGAGGTCTCAGAGAAACTTTGAGTTGCGCAGAAGGAGAAAGATGAAATTTGGGTGAAGTTCGAGCAAAACATTGCGAAGATACACGAAGAAAAATACTAGTTGCTCGCAGAGTAGAATGCGATCAAAGAAGCGGTAACTAAAGAAATTCACTCTATGTCCAACCAACATGCAAGTAGGGAATCTTGCTGAAGCCATTCAATAGCTTCAAGCATAGATAATAGAGTTAGATCTCCAAGCAGTGTCGAGCACTTCATAAGAAGTGTGTGATCAAAGGGAGCAAGCTTCCAAGAATGCAGTAGAAATAAGCAGGGCTCTTTCCTCAGAGTGTAAGAAACTGAGTGATCAAAGTGCGCAAACCTATGAACACCTTACAAAAGATCCAGAGCTAAGGAAACTAGAAGAAAAACTCTAGGAGGTGCAGAAGGAGGCATCCACCATGCAAGGACAAATGAAGTTGCTTACTACAATCAAGAAGATGAAAAGATCACAGGAAGATAACGTAGTCCAACAACATGTTAATTCCATCCACAATAGAGTCATTGAAGTTACACAAAGACTACATCTAGTGCTGGATGAAGTTTGCACAATTTTTTAAGAGATTGAAGGACAAGGCTCGCAGCTGGACCAGGTGGTTGCGACAGTGGAACAACGCCTAGAAGGGCCTGTTACAGAGCAAGTGATTCAGGAGTTTGCAGAGTAGGAGGCTTTGGTGAAGCAACAAGTCAAGGTAGCTCGAGCTAAGATCGAGGTCTTTGAAGGTGCATTGCCCATATTTGAGTGACTCAGGACGAGTCACAGGTGCATTTTGGGGGCCTGTTGGCCCTTGACCAAGTTTTGAGGAAACATTGGTAGTGTTTGACCACTTTTGGGACTTTGACAGGCTGGTAGAATATGGAGCACCCAGGAAGAGATGAGATCGCGAGATCTCACTCATTTTGTGGGCTTGTGGACCCAACAAAGGATTTTAGGGTTTATGTAATGGGTTAATGTATGTCGACCCATGGGTTTACCCATGATTAGTCCTCTTTGTAAATATATAAATAAGTAGCTAAGTGATGTAAGGAGGACAATGTGTTTGTCTATGTGCATAATAGGTTAATGTTGGCTTAGTGCAAGAGATTGTAAGTTCCTTTGTGCAAACAAACTATGTAAAGAAGGCGTTGTGCTAGTAAGGAGTTGGCTATTTGCCTTGACCTGATTTTGGGAAGGAGGATCTAGCATGCTACGCCCAGATCTCTTGTCCTCGGCGGATTTGTGTCTATGGATTTGTTCATAAGAGAAGATGAATGTAAGAATATTGAATACTAATAAAGAAGAAGAAGAAGTTGGTGGACGTAGCCCCACACTGAGGTGAACCACGTATATCATGTGTCTTGATGTGCTTTGTGGGATGTGGTTTATGACTTATGTTATTTAATTTCTTAGTGTTGTTGTTATAATATATGATGAATGCATCTGGTGATGTTTCTTAGTGCTTAAAGATGATTGAATTGCAGATCCGAGCTAATTCTATGTGCTAAGTGATTGGAAGTACTTGATCTTTATTTTTACCGCACTCATCTATAATAAGGGTTTTATCTGCAATGTGAATGAGATTCAAGAACCAATGCATATTGTTGTTTAAGTTCTCTGTTAAGTATTGTAATCACATATTTGTGTCCCATCTTGGTTGTAGACACCTGAGTCCTGCAACCCCTCTACCTCTACCTCGGGTGAGACTTCATCTGCTTCCGAGGTGTTGTCGAAATGGCCGGTAGTTAGGGTTTTGTTGGTGCGTTGTTCAAGCGTTGAACCCTGGGTCTCCCCTATGCCAACACTTACTTCACAAATCTTTCATCGTCATACTTCCCATTTTTAAATCATAAAACTCTTAAGCCTTTTCCTCCTAATATTGTTCTGACAAGTATTTTCTTTTAAATATTTCTTAAAAGTTATCCAAGTTACATATCATTCTTTAATATGTTTTAGTTTTTTTATATCTTGCCTCTAGATATCATCTTTCCTAATCAAATTATATATTGTCATTTTCTATTTTAATTCACTAACACATGGGGCTTGATATTTTAAAATTCTTCAATGATTTCAACACAAGACTTGTGTTTCTTTTTAGTTTCCAACTAGTTACTATCACTAATTTCACTTGAATCTTTGTATTTTTGTTCTCTTTTATTATTTTATTTCTCATTAGTAGATTAAATGTCAATATCTAAAGATGCTTGTTTTCTTAATTTTCATTTGCATGATTTGTTTCCAATTTCGTTTGAGCCAAATTCCTTATTCTTAAAGTTTTCACAATCATGCAATTTATTTAATAATATGTTATTTGATTCTTCTTTTGCTTTTAGGATACTTTCTTTATCAACTATGAGACTTTGTAATTCTACTTTTAAATACTTAACTGTTTGTAAGATTCTTGAATGATTATCATTTCTACTTTTATTTAGATTTATCCATATATTTTCTTCATTAAATTTTTTTTGTTCCACATTATCCTTATGTTTTTGATGAGATTTCCCTTAAGTGTTTTTCTTCTATATTGTCCTTCTCTGTACAGAAATACAACAATTTTTTTTTCTTTCTCCCTATGTAATAATAAGTGAGAAGAAAATTCATAAATTTTATGAGTCTACATTGAAAAATAATTTATATGTAATATGGTTATCATGTTGAGCCCTTTTAGGCCAATTTTTTAAACTTCAGCTCTCATAACATTTTGTCACAAACCCTAAAATATGTTTTTTTTTTAAATAACATAAATGCAAATTACATGTCCTGAAACATTTGTATCCTACATCTTAGGGTTTCTATAGGTTTATATTCATTTATCATAGGGATAAAACCTATAGTCATTTTAAATTGTTATATTCATTCTTGACATTAAGGATTTACATAGAAAACTTGTCCTTGTCAAATGGAATAAACTTGATAACTCTATAACTTATTTTAAAAAATGCATCATACTTCCTTCAATTAACAATATATATGCATATATCTATTTACATAGTAATCTTATCATTTCAGTTTATTATTATTATAATCTTAAGTCCTTCAATTAGAAATAAATACATATATATAACCTTTGAATAACATAGTCACTCTTATGAAATCAGTGCATACTATATAAATGTACAAGGAATTTAAGTTATATGACGTTTGTTTTCCTTATGAAAAAATAAACTAATTTAATCCTTAAAATCATATGATATGATTGCACATTAATCAATACTACAATATTATTGAATTTACCCATGGTAGTAATGTTAACAGTTGTATGATCGTCGTCCTTTGCAAGGTAAGTGGGAAACACATGGCAATGGTTAGGTGAAGTTCTGTCAAGTTTTAATGAGGGTGGAAATATTGAAAGATCCTAGTCTTTTCTCCTTAACAGGTGTTTACCCTGATCCATCACCACCTAGGTAGTAATGAATCTCAGATTCAACGAAAAACTTGGGATTCTAACGAGGTTTGTCCGAAAACCTTGAGGCAAATCATCCTGGAATCTGGTTTACTCTTGTTAGAACTTTCGTCGAGCTCCCTAACGAAATTTTTTGCCATGCATTCTTACTATGTGAAGGTTATGCAGTGCGAGGCGCCATCCTGTAGGATTTATCTATACAAGGAGTTACCCATTTAAACTCTCTCTGTCTGAAGGGTTTCGCTAAGATTTTGTTCTGTATATGGAGTTCCTCTGTGGGAAATCTTGTTTGTAAGGAGTTTTTCTTTGAAGGTTTTTTCCACCATGGAAGAGCTTTCATCTAGAGAAATTGCAACTGTCTTCTAGTGTAAGTATGCTAACTCGTTTCTTTTTGTTATGTATTTCCTATGTCAAATATACATTGTGTTCGTAATCTTTGATACAAACATCGATTTTCTTGTTTACATGTCATATTTAAAACAAAAGGAATGCACGTTATGGTAGTACACCGGAGGAAATTACCTCATTGGTAAATGATTTATTAGCTTATTTAGTCGCAAAGGTTTAATTATTCAATTTTATTTGGGTTTATTTTGCAAGAAAGAGCAGTTACTAATAAAAACTCATTTTTTTCTTGCATTTGGATGCCCAAACTAACTGGTGTATCGGCCCTGTTCCAAACCTGAACTCCTGGGTTCCATTACTCTTAACATGTATGTGTTCCCTAATGGCTTACCCTCCATAAGTCGTTGGTACCAATATCTATCTCAATATGTATATATGAGATTTTGATATTTCTAAGTTTCCGATTTGGAAATGGGTTGTAACAATAGCAATAGACCTGTAGGGATTTATTTTTTACGTTTCTAAGTTCGAATAGAAACTGTAATAATTATTTTTCGTGTGTGGACAAAGAGTTTAAGTGTTTGTTTTAGGCATATACCATACATATATTTTATGGTATTTACTAGAATAAGTAAAGCTTGTTTGAA
Organism: Picea sitchensis; assembly: GCA_010110895.2. Taxonomy (NCBI): domain Eukaryota; kingdom Viridiplantae; phylum Streptophyta; class Pinopsida; order Pinales; family Pinaceae; genus Picea; species Picea sitchensis. The sequence continues at coordinate 98,493 of SNQJ01S0014032.1, forward strand.
CAAAGCCCTATGGGTTTTGTATCTCCTTCTAGACTCTTAATACTGACTACGTTTTTCTTCCCTAATTAATGTTTCGATTAACGTTTATATGTATCAGATCTTGTAATATTCTTTTACAGATTGTTATTACACTTTTGATTTATAGTACAGTAAAACTCATTGTAATGTTCATTACTATCCTTGGTAAATACATTGTCATTAAAATATATTTAAATCTCATTTTCGTATTGTTTTCCATTATAACTCTTTGTATCGAATCATTTTTGTATTGTTTTCCATTATAACTGTTCGTATCGAATCAGTTTTGTATTGTTTTCCATTATAACACTCTGTATAGAATCCACATTTTATTTAAAATTGGTAATTACTTGTGTGTAGGAATGCATATACAATTTACCAATTTTTTTTCATTAAAAACATAGATGATATTCGTTTATATTCTTTTTACTGCTATGAGTTTTTATATATCTGTCTATATGCATAGTACCAATTAATTTCAACTATTGAAGGTTGAAAAACAAAAACCCTATCTATAGCATATGAATAATAATCGATAAACACAATAAACTAGCACAGCCGCGAGTTAGGGCTGGTGAACGTCGAAAGCTAGAATGAGGTAGAGAATGAGAAATGAAACGCCTAAAGCTAGAATGAGGTAGAGAATGAGAAATGAAATGCCTAAAGTTAGAATGAGGTAGAGAATGAGAAATGAAACGCAATGATAACTGAGAAAGCTAGAATGAGGTAGAGAATGAGAAATGAAACGAAAATGAAACGCGATGATAACTGAGGCAGATAATGAAACTCCGGGACATTGAAGAATTCCAAAAGTTAATCATTTAAACGTGGCAATCATATGATGTTACAGTAATTTCTTAATATGATTAGGTAAATGTTAAAAATTAAACAGGTTAACTGATGCATTTATAAATGCAAAGAAGTTATCAACAATAAATCTGATTCATTGATTTTGGAGGACGACTAATAATATGCCAGCATCTTCAATGCATAATAGTCAGTTTAGAATTTAAGATGAAAAGATTATTAATTGTGTCCATCTCCAATAGGTATACGCCTTTCGGCCTAATTACACAATATATAAATGAACAAAAAAAATTATTATTGTCTATCTACATTTTGTACCTCTATTTCCTATTTTTACATTCTCGTTGCAAATAAATAAAAACCAGAACCTAGAAACCAAAACGTGTGTAGAATTTGCACTGAAAAAATGAAGGCGAAAATAATATGAAGGTCGTGTTAAATATATTGTACCCTCAACAGTATGATCGTACACTGCCAGCTATACTAGATAGTTGTACTTTCTATTTTCGTCTTGCTTGAGCATATATAGCTCAACCATCTTACATTGTGATGGATGGCTTAACCTCTTTAGTTTTGTTCTGTATTTTCTATTTTCGCCTTGCTTGAGCATATATATATATCTCAACCATCTTACATTGTGATGGATGGCTTAACCTCTTTAGTTTTGTTCTCAGATTTCTTCATACATTTGAATATACCATTCTTTTCTCTCCGTGATTTCCGCCCCTTCACAATTTATCAGCGGCATCGAAGCCGCTAGCAGTTTCTTCACACAGTTTGGAGAGCAACATGATCCTCACAGTACAAAACTTTGTGGATCTTGAGAGCACGCGACATAGTTATTTCACAAGTCTTGGAAAGCTGTCTCCACTACCCTTTAAAGATCACCGTAAGAAGATTACGGAGAAGTAGAGCCAAGTTTTCGAAAGATCCTAGACGCAGAGAACGCAGAAGAAGAAACCCCGCATTAATTTTCAAAGAATCGCCAAAGCGATCGACGCTTAAGAGCCTGGGTAACGCAGCTTAAAGAACTTGAAGATTTCGCTCAATTCGTTAAAGATTCAAGCGTATACCTAATCGCTTAAAGACTTTAAAAAATAGCCTAAACCACAAAGATTAGAAAGCGCATCAATAAGAAACGTGAACAGTTTTCAAATCTGAAAGATCTAATCTTTCTCTTCCACAGTAAAGAACGCGATCTCATGTAAAGAAATTTACTGAAGTCAGAAATTAGTCCCGCTAACGGTTCCGAGGTGGAAACCAAATTCGTATATAACGTGAGAGCCGGAAGGGAAAAACATTTCACCAAGCTCGATTCGCGGCAGCGTCCACTCTAATCGCTAGATCGTGGAGAAAGTGCTCAGGTTTAACCCTCTAGGAGCTCACATACCAGATTTTCCTTATAGAACCTCGGGACACCAGAACTAATCCGTAAAACACGCGAGATCCATTCCATCTAAAATCAGCGAGTTGGACGAAAGCAAAGGAACCGCTTCACAACCTCGGACTACACACGACATTAAGTATATCCCGAAGTTATTTCGGTACCGCCTCCATCTCAGAGGACAGTGGCATCGCTCAACGTAATCATCAACAAATCGCAGATTCGAGGTTTCAAGTCTCAAATAAATTTGACATCGCAACCTCACAAACGCGATATCGCCGATATATATCATCTCACTTCGCCCTCGCTTTGTCGTGACACGCGGAAATTGCAGCTACCATTTCAAGATTTCAAGATTGGGTTTCCAGTTGTCAAAGAAACTTGATATCGCAACTCACGAAATCGCGACACGCGAAATCCCGATAAGATCTCTCACCACCATTCTTTTGGCCGGACACGTATTAGCATCAAGGCCACTATTCCAGATTCGGCTTTCCTTAATTTACCGTAATATTATTGTGTCAATGAAGCATCGCAGTCGCGACATATCCCGGAGAGGCATCAGATCATTCCATTTCTCTGACGCCAGTATGCGAACTGGCGACTGAAAAGTCCCGGAAGAGGAAGCGCATCGCAAATCGGTTCGAAACGTTCCGAATGATCGGTTTCTTCCAGAAATCCGACGCGAAATCTAGCCGGCCCATCTATTCGTGACGCTGGCGATCGGTTTCGAAAGTCCCATGTTACTTCATCGCAATATCGATTCGCATTTCGCTGGATCCCTGAGACAATAAGATAACTGGAGACTATAATGCGGAAATCGCGAGACGATCATCATCATCACGACCGGTCCGTCACCGACACGTGGCGTATTATCAGTCCAAATTCCGAAAGGGAAGCACTTTACCGGAAATCGACATCAAGCAACTGGAGGTAAAAGAACCTTCGATCAAAATCAACAAGCGAATCCCGGGATTTACATAATTCCGATATCGACCGGACCGTCCATCACGCTAGACCTGGACCAAGAAAAGTTGAAAGGTGATTTTTCGAGTTTCGGCATTTTTGCAAGGCAAGGAACGGGTAAAACCTGTAGCGCTTTAAAAAGAAAGGCATGTGGTCACATTGCAAGAAGACCAAAGGGCCAATTCAAGCACGATAAGCTCCCATCGACAAATCAACATTTCAACGATTGGAGGTAAATACGAAATTCCCCTCTATATTTTTTCTTCAAAATGTTTAAAAATATGGCATCATCTAGCAACTTACGACCAACTCAGGGTCCGATTCTACAGGGAAATAATTACGAGTTTTGGTATCCTCGAATGAGATCCTTCTTGCAAACACAAGAGTGATGGGAACCAGTGCATCTTGGATACGTGGAACCAGATACAACAGACCTTTCCGCCATGACAAACCAAAAGAGAATTGCTCAAGCAACTCTGAGGACCAAGGAAAATAAAGCAAAATTCTAAATACAGAATTCGGTGGATGATTAGATTTTTTCGAAAATCACAGCTGGAATTCCAAATTGACACCTCAAAACGTCTACCATGGAGCGGACAATGTGGTAAAATGGGCTTAAACCAAGTAGCCCCGTGGACACAATTCAGACTCTCTCAGATGTCGAAATCGAATCAGATCGGGCTTCATGACCGTAGTCATGGGAATCGTGAAACCAGACGAATACATTTGATTGGTGAAACCCTCAATCGATCAAACAATTGTTGGAAAAATTCCCTAAGTTTACCTGTGAAATTTGTGGTTGTAATGTACCTATCCTTGAATCCATGATCTCGCCAAGTTTTCAACGTGATGAATTAATTGGTTCTCGGGTGACACATGAGACAAGATTACATCTCACGGATGAGTCAATCTCAAATGCCTTCCAGACTCAATTCTCATTCAAGAGGGAAAGGCAGAGAAGAAGTAGAGGAAGAGGGAAAAAACCAGGGTAACCCTCATAACAATGGAGGAAGTAGACAACAATATACAAATCAGAATTTCTAAGGTCAAAGAAATCAACAATACAATCAATATCAGACTTCCACTCTGTAAAGAGGCAGAGAGGGAGAAGGTCGAATGACAAATCCAACATTCAATATTTTTATTGTAAAAAGTATGGGCACTATGGATTTGAATGCAGGAAGAAGCAATTAGATCAACTCTTAGGTAGAGCACGTGTCTCAAATCATGAAAGAGAAACCACATATGGTATGTTTCTCTCTTGCCACAATATTGAAGAACAACATAAAGATGTTTGGTTGCTGGACAGTGGATACAGCTATCACATGAAAGGTAACAAAGACTTACTTACACGCATTGATTCTTCAATTCCTCCTGATATTACCTTGGTAATGATCATTTAGTCAGTTCAAGAAGAGGAACCGGCTCTCATTCTACCGTGGTGATTGTAAAGAAAGACATATTTCCACGTCTATCATGTTCCTGACTTAAAACATAACTTGTTAAGTGTAGGATAACTCATTGAAAAAGGATATAAGGTACTTTTGAGGGAGCATCTTGTAAAAATCTATGATAGAAAACCCGCAGAAAATTAATTTCTGAAATACATATGACCCCAAATAGGATTTTTCCTCACCCCTAACTGCAACTGAGTCAACCTATATATCGTGAATGCATCAACTATGAATAAAACAATGGTTTGGCATACCAGATTTGAACATCTACCATTTCAAATTCTAAGTCTACTTCAAAACTCCTTGGTCAAAGGTTTACCTATTTTAAAGAACAAATCCCCCATGTGAGTTCTGCATACTTGGAAAACACAAAAGAAATGCCTTCATGCCTTCCCAACTGGCCAAACAACACCTGAGTCCCATCACACCGAATCTAAGTGGACCAACAATGCAAATAGAGCTACTAGGTGGTAGTTTTACTTTCACGCTTATTGATGATTTCAAATAGGAAAACTGATATATTTTCTCGTACACAAGTCCGAACATTTTCCATACAAAATCTGGAAGAATTCAGCGTAATCTGAAAAACGAGTGGTAAATTCTCAAAGCACTCGCCAAAGTCGGAGGAGGAGAATACAACCCGCAGAATTTGCAACTTCGCATAAGTCCTTCATGCATCATCATAACAATGATATACTCCCATACAGAATGGAGGTCATTTAAAGAAAGAATCGTAATTCATCATGAATATGGCAAGAACATCATCTTCATAAAGAAAAACACTTGTCAAATAATTTTTGGGATGAAGCGCGTAGGTACGCTTAGTCTTATCTTTTAAAACGTATCAACAACTACCAACATGTGATGAAATGTAAGAAGTCATGGAGGGTTAAAGATCAATGTAGCTCATCTAAGGACATTTGGATGCATAGTATATGCACACATACCTTCCGAATTAAGCGAAGAAGCTTGATGACAGAAGTGGAAAATGCATTTTCACTGGCTACAATGAAACCTCTAAAGCTTGGCTGCAGTTTGACAATCCCATCACCAAGAAATTAATTCTAGATGTACAATTTTGGAAAACCAATTCTGCGATGATTCGGAAAATCAGCAAGTGGACAATCAAAATCCACTACAACCAAGTTCTGAAAACACAGAAAAAACAGAACAGCCAGTACCTCAACCCATTCCTCCAAGAATGCAAGTCCAAGGATCACCTGATAATTCACAGGATAGCCCATCTTCTAGTAGAGAATCATTATCTGAACCACAAAATAAGAGAATGTCTTCAAGAAGTTGAGCTAAATCCTAATTAAATAAATTGATGGATCATAATTTTTTGTTTTAATGTCATGTCAACCGACATCCTTTAAGCAAAATTAAGGAGCTACATTGGGTTCAAGCAATGAACAAAGAAATCGACTCCATTGAGAAAAAGATACGGGGATTCATGATCTACAAAACACAAAAGAGTATTATGTCAAAGTGGGTTTACAAAACCAAACTAAATGGAAATGGCAGATTGAAAAGCACAAGGCAGACTTGTTGCCCAAGGATTCTCACAACAAATGTATTGATTATGGTGAAACTTTTCTCCAGTGATAAAGATTAGACAATCGGGGAAGGGACGCTGACACATATAAAGACAAAAATAATAAATGGTGTTTATCAAATGGATGTCATGTGAGCATTTCTAAATGGATTTTAGAAGAAGAAGTTGTCAATCAACCAATTCGGTTGAAGTCCAAGAAATCTTCCAAAATTTCAAAGTGTATCTATTGAAGAAAGCCTTCAGATCGCTTAAAGAAAGCTCCAAGAGCTTGGTACAAAAAAAATGATACCTACCTAATAAAGAATGGTTTTAACAGTAGCCAAAATGATCGAACTCTTTACACCAAAACAGATCCACATGGTAAAATACTAATTGTATGCTTATATAAGCTGATACATTTACAGAAATCTAGAGCTAATCAGATTTTTGCTACGCCGCAATCTGAGTTTGAGATGACGATCTTGGCATAATGAAATATTTTTTAGGCATTGAGGTTCATCAATCAGCTAAACACATTTTTGTTCCACAAGAAAGTATGTAACCATACATTCTCAAAGGTTTCGTGATGGAAGATGTAACCGTTATAAAACACCCATACCTTTAGTGCCAAAGTTGAGCAAGAAAGAAGAAGGTCCCAATGTTGGACCTGTAATTTTACAAAGTTTAGTTGGCGCCTCCTGCTAGATTCATGTTAAACTAGGCCCTACTATCATGTATGCAGACACTTCTTAGTTTCCGCATTCATGGAATCACCCAAGGATTCATTAATCGAAAAATGCAAAACGAATTTCGAGATATGTAGCAGGGACAATACATTTTATTTTATGGTACACTAAGACCAATCAACTCGTTACTGTGATAGTGACTTGGTAGCCCTGATGACAGGAAGAGCACATCAGGTTATGTTTTTCAACTGGGCACGACCCCGATTTCATGGGCATCGAAGAAGGAACCGATTGTATCAATATCTTCTACAGAGGCAAGTATGTATGTAGTTAAGTACCCTTCTTTGTCAAGATGTATGGCTCGTAGATTATTGGAAACATTACGTCACAAACAGAAGGATCCGTTAACTCCTATCTCTCAGGACAACACACATCAAAGCAATTGCATTATCCAAGAACCATACCCGTAATTATAAAATTCATTACTGACACTCCTGCTTCATTTCATAATGAAGTTAGTCAATAATGGTGACATTGCACTCAATTTTGTGGTTCTAGAGATTCAGCCGCCTACATTTTCAAATTTTCAAGCCAATGTAGGAAAGTTAGCTTTACCTCCAGACAAGACTTAGGCAATGCCCAATGGTAACTCAAGAGTCTGAGAGGGAGTGTTAAATATATTGTACCCTCAGGAGTATGATCGTATTACACCTTGTGACCGACAGCTGTACTTTCTATTTTCGCCTTGTTTGAGCATATATAGCTCAACCATCTTACATTGTGATGGATGGCTTAACCTCTTTAGTTCTCTGCTCTGTATTTCTTCATACATTTGAATATATATTCTTTTCTCTCTGCATTCTCTCGTCTCCAATTTATCAGTCAAGCATCTCCCAACCTCAATCCATAACAACCAATACTACTTGCTCTGAATACCCCTGAGTTTGATGGTTGAACCAAAAGGACGAAGTCTAAGCTTTGATTCCTGCAAAACTTCCTCTTGAATCTCACACAATGCGATGCTATGGTATTCTTGCTAGTCATGAGAGCTTCCTTCTCAATTCGTGTGAAGTCTTTTTATTCACTTACGTACGTATTTTGATCATTAATGAGCCACATGCTCACTCAAAATCGCACTTGAGTTTTGACTAGATTTTCTGGGAATGTGTTTCCTTGCGCCACTTGAGTTCGACCATTTGAGTTTGACCCAAGTTCCTTCCAGTTGGTCTTTTATGAAATTCCTCCTTGTGGGTCATCAACCACTCTTTTAACAGCTACCATTAGATTTTCATTTCTTTTTTATTATTTAATATTTAAATGTCTTACAATTGTTTTGATCACTCTTGGTCAACTTAAATTTAAATAAATTCAATAGTTCAAATGCTTAAATAAATAAAGTATTAGTAAATTAAAAATCCCTCATATTACACTTTAAATAAATCCTTCCAAAAATTTCATGTAAACTTAAACGTCTCTATATATTATAACTTTAGGGATTCCATGTAACTAAATATTTCCTCTATATTAATAGCTTTGTAGGTTAATTTCACAAGTATGATGTGTGCTTCCTTAATTAATTTATCAACCAAAACCATAATTTAGTCATTTGTTTTTTTACTACTTCTAGGAAATCCTGTCATAAAATCCATACTTATCACTTACCATTTCCATTATGGAATGGGTAAAGGTTGTAGTAGTTAGAATGGGTGATAATGTTCAACCTTAACTTGTTGACATTGTAAGAATAAACATAGATATTCAAATGTGTTTCCTTTCATATTTGACCAATAGAATTCCTTTCTTAGCATTGTAATTAATTTCTGATAACTTGAGTGTCCAAAATATGGTTTCCTATGCAACTTATCTCAAATTAATAATGTAATTTCATTATATTATGCTACATATAATTTGCTTGTATACATTAACATTCCACTTTTTGAGAATCTAAAATCAGATTATTTTGTTCTTGTTGAATTATGGACAATTTTTAACTTAATATTTTGATATTGTGGGTATTTTTCAGCTGCTAACCTTTGTTAGGATATTTAGAAACTTAGGAGTTAGTTAAGATCTACTTGGTCTAATATGTTGTTAGGTAAACGTGTGTTTCTTAGTGTGTTTCTTTAGTATGCATTAGTATGCATTTGTAGTTAGAAAATCCGATGGTCACGATATGTTCCTGACATAGAGTGATCCGACGGTTCATACTCTCATCGATCTTAACAACCATTGATCCGTGGCTTAACACCTGATTGGTCCATGATCTCTATTTAAAGAGCATGGAGGGTCATTTGCGGATGATCGATTGTGAGAAAATCTCTTGTAAAATCTCTCTGTAATCTTTTTCTTTACATTAATAAAGTGTCGTGCATAAAAAGTCCATGCTAAAAATTGTAAAGTGCATTTCACTTCAAGTATAAAAGTTAATCACTATAAGTAGCTTTATATTTTATTTTAGAGTTATTTATTTTGCATGCAACTTTTCTTTTATAAGGTAACTTCATTGTAAAAGTGATCCCCACTTCTCTTTATAAAAGTGGGTCACTTCATAAAGCAACTTACACTATCATGTGGTTATTTGGTTACTGTTTATTCCATTTTTTTAAAAGGGCATAACTCTCACATCGAAAGTCTGTTTTCACTGTCGTTTTTTTTAAAACTGCATAACGTTTCAAGATCTTTCCATGAGATAATTAGTTTTAGTTTTTAAATCCACATTATCTGCATATTTAATATGGCTTCTACAAGTAATATCTTGCTTACTAGCAACAACTACCTCCAATGGAAATCCCATATGGAAGATTTATTAAGAAGTAAAGGCATGTACCAGATTACCCTGGGAAAGAAAACAACACCCATTGATGATGATAATAAATCCAAATGGGATAATAGGTGACGAAGCACGTGGACTAATCAGAATGTCCATCTCTTCTTATTTAAGGTACCACCTTCAAGGAATTGATGACCCTGAAGAATCTTAGAACATGATTGAATTTGTTCTTGGTAAACTCAATATTATTAGAAAATCAAGTACTGACCTTGAGTCCAAGTGATTTTTCTTTCCTTGGAGACTATCTATCTAAGTTTAAAACACTCATAATTTTATGTGAAGAATGTAAGATAAAAATGGAGGAAGAGCGTTGCATATATCTTATTCTTTCTAAGCTAGGTAGTGCATATTCTGTGTTTGTATCTACCTTTTATGCCATGAGAGAGGCTCTAGGGAAATCTTATGAAAAAACCACTCTTGAGTCCTTTTTTTCTTCTTTAATTAGAGAGAAAGATTAACTTGTACAACTTGGAGTGATCAACACTGCAGGTACCTCCAACAAAGCCGTAGTTTCCCAACAGAAAGATAAACCCAAGTATCCCAAGGAGAAACATCCTCGCTACAACAACAAACAACATAAGGGTCCCAAACCTGCTCCTAATGGTGACAAAGGAGAAAAATATAAAAGTAAGAATACTAACAAACATTGCAAATTTTGTGATAAAGATGGTCATGATGAGTCCAAATGTTTCAAGAAGATGATAGCCTTAGAAATAGTGAGGAAGAAGCACAACATCAGTATTGATTCTTCTTCTTCTCATGGACATGCACTTTCTGCTTCTGGTTTCTCTTTCAACACACCTTCTACTACTACTTCTTCTTTTGATGAGTGGATTATTGATTCAGGAGATTATTATCATATGGCTAAGGATAAAACCATATTTTTTTCTCTAAATGAATGTAACACCAAGAAACTATTTGTTGGTGACGATAGATCTCTTAGTGTTGTAGGATCTAGAACAGTTCAGGTAGAAAATGATCATTTCAATGATGTATTATGTGTTCCAAATATTTCTTGTAACCTTCTATCAGTATATCAAATTACTCATTCAGGTGAAGGTAAAACCATAGAGTTTTCACCTCACCAAGTTGTAATCAAGGATCTAAATGATCATAAGCATGTTCTTGCAACTGGAATTGTTGATGATATTACCAGGTCGTACAAATTTGACAACTTTGGCTCATCAACTTTTTCATCAGTTTTTGTTGCTCATAGCGATGACTTGAGAAAACTTCGGCATGAGCAGTTTGGTCATCTAAACTATCGCTCATTGCAGTAACTATGTAATCAACAGATGCTGACTGATCTTCCTGTTGTTTCATGCAAAGATGGTGTTTGTACTGGTTGTGTTCTCAGCAAACATCATCGGGACAATTTTGGCAAATGTGCCTCTTGGCATGCCTCGAGTCCTTTGCAGCTTGTTCATAGTGATTTGTGTGGTCCACTTTCTTATCCTTATTTTTCTTGGTGAAAGTATTTCTTAACTTTCATTGATGACTTTTCCAAACGTGATTGGGTTTACTTCTTAAACCTCAAGAGTGAAGTTTTTGACAAGTTTTTGGCCTACAAGGCCCTTGCAGAAAAGCAATCTGGACATCAAATTCAAAGGTTAAGAACAGATAATGGAGGCAAATATGTGAACAATAATTTTACAAGCTACTGCACTACACAAAGAATCTCAATGCAACACAGTGTTCCATATACACCAGAACAAAATGGTGTTGCTGAGAGAAAGAACTGCACATTAAAAAAAATGGCTAATTGTATGATCCAATCTAAGGGATTAAGTCTAAAGTATTGGGCGGAAGCCATCAACTGTGAAAATTACATAGTAAATCGCACTCCCACAAAGGCTCTTAAAGATATAACAACGGAAGAATCCTGGACTAAAATTAAACTAGATGTAAGTCACTTCCGTGTATTTGATAGTATAGCATGGGCTCACATTCCTGATGAGAAAAAGAAAGCATTGTAGCCTAAAAGTGAGAAGTGTATATTTGTTGGTTATTCTGAATATGTCAAAGGTTACAGAATCCTTCAATCACATTGGAATGAAATTATTATTACAAGAGATGTTAAATTTGATGAAAATCTCTTGGCTTGCGAGAATAATTCGGTGATTGTACCTTCTTCGACCTGTGATCCATCTTCAACATTTGTGCCTTCTTATGATATGGTTTCTTCTTCAGATGATGACAGTGAGGATGAAAATCCACCTCTGCCTGCTCACCCTCCTCTAGATGAGTCCTTTGAGCCTGAACTTGCTCCACCACTTCCTAGATGGGTTTGTTTAACATGAGAAGCAACTAGTAATCTTGTCGGTGATCCTTCAGATCAACGTCGGACAGGTTCACGGTTCTAGTGAGCCTCTTCTCTTTTGGCTCAAGTTTCAGAAACTCATGATCCAGAGACATTTGCAGAAGCTTTAGGTCATCCAAATTGGGATACAACAATGAATGAAGAGTATTGTTCTTTAATGGAAAACGATAGTTGGGATCCTATACCTCTTCCAAAAGGATGAAAACTTGTGAGATGGAAATGGGTCTACAGAACTAAGTATGCATCAGATGGAAGTGTTGAAAGAAACAAGGCTCGATTAGTTCCCAAAGGATTTTCCCAAGTTGAAGAAACTGACTATAATGAAACCTTTTCCCGTGTAGCAAAAATGAATTTCATTTTCCTTGTTCTTGCCCTTGTTGCCTCACATAAATGGGAGGTCCCTCAGATGGATGTTAAATCCGCCTTCTTGCACGAAGATTTGCAAGAAGAAATATACATGGAGAAACCTCCTGGCTATGTCCAGAATGCCTCTAGCCTTGTTTGTCACCTCAAGAAATCTCTTTACGGTCTCAATCAAGCTCCACAAGCTTGGTATTCCAAAATGGATAGCTTTGTTATTGCCACTGGATTCTCTAGATGCCATTCTGATCCTAATGTCTATACCAAGAAAGTAGTAAGCTATCTCATAATCCTTGTCCTTTATGTTGATGACCTTATCCTTACTGATAGTTACTCAAAACTTTTAAACCATGTGAAAACCAGCCTTAAGAAGGAATTTGAAATGAAAGACTTAGTATTTTTGCACTATTTCCTTGGGCCCCAAGTTTTGCAAACCAATGAAGGAATTTTTCTTTCCTAGTCTAAGTATGCTTTTGACCTTATTCGTCGCTTTCACATGGACGATTGTAAGCCAACCGCTTCTCCCTTCCAATCTGGAGTCAAGCTTTCTGCCACCTGTAATTCTCCTGGAGTTGATGGCACCTTGTACCATCAGTTAGTTGGTAGCCTCTTATACTTTACTCATACTCGTCCTGATCTTTCCTTTGTTATTGGTCTTGTTGCCCGATATATGCAAAGACCCCATGGAAGCCATTGGAAAGAAGCTAAAAGAATACTTCTCTATGTTCATTGTGCAGTTCAGTTCGGGATACATTATAGTTCATAGGGGACTCATTTATTGCTTGGTTTCATTGATTCATATTGGGCCGACAACCTTGATGATCGGAAGTCTACTACAAGTTATGTTTTCAGCCTCGGTTCAGGACTTGTCACTTGGGACTATAAGAAACAACAGGCTATTTCACTTGTTTCAGCAGAAGCAAAGTACC
>SNQJ01S0014033.1:17777-47769 GCA_010110895.2 Picea sitchensis
GAGAAATATATTATATAAAAGTCAAAATACTATGTGCACATGAATTATTTACTAATATTCATCCAAAGAAAATTAATTTAGTGTGAGAATCCACATCAAATTTAATTTCCTAATCTCAAGGATAGGTTGAGAATCTCATGGACGGTTGAGATTTTTTCTCAAATCAAAATCCTAATTTGGTGGATCTTGAGAGATATTTCCTCCTTAAAATCCTTGAGAGATATTTCTTCCCTAAAATCCTTGAGAGTTGTTTTCTCCCTGAAAATCTTGGAAATCCCATTTTAGTGGATCTAGTGAGTGATGTTATCCATGGTGGTTAAGCCTCCAAATCCTATATAATGAGGGATTTCCATGGAGAACTAAGGAATATTAGATGTATCAAAACTTTGATTATGGGAGACAAACAAATATATCAAACTTATGATCCTGGGATTAATGCAAGGGTATGGATGAGGAGAGCTTGTAGGAGTGTTGAATCATCATCCATGTTTGTGATTATTCTCTTCATGTTCTCATTTTAATATGCTTGGCCTATTTCCTTCAAGCTTGTGTATTCTTTCATGTGTTTGTCTATTGTTCCTTCAATCTTTGTATATAAATTTGGTTGATATAATATTGTAGAGTAGGATTTCTTTGTTTCTCTTTGTTGTCTATTGCATCACAGGTATCAAGTTGCTCTTAGGATTTTGGAGCTCAAGCTCAAATTGGAAGCAGCGAGGAAAAACTTTGAAACTAGGTGCATCCCACATTTTCTCCTTATCTCTCTTTCTGATTAGTTAAACTAAATTCAAAGGGATGTTAGTGTCCACTTATGTCTTTTTTTCTTGGTACTAGGGGTCTGTAATCCAAGGTGTTGGTCCTAAAGTCTGCACCTAACTACTAAAGGGAATAGATAGGCCACCTCAAGTCATGAATGGTTAGTTTTTTTATTTATCGGTCAGTTAGAGGGTTGGTTTACCAAGACATGAGCATGGTTGAGTTGGCCAAATGACATTGATGAGTGTCCTCCTTGGCTAGTGGCACACTAAGGATAGACAAGTGAGACAATAAAGGTAAGAAAGAAAGAAAAACAACAAACCATTAAATGAATCTACTTCTAGAAGTTTAAGTCTTAGAATGTCATTTCAAGCATTAAACATGTACCAAAAACACAGTTAATACCATAGGTTACAACAAACACATACGAATTTGGACACAAACACACTGTCATCAATAGTATCTTCACCAGGTAGAGAGATTTAATCCATGAACATAACTAGTCCAACCAGTTGTTGTATTGATATTTTTCAATAAAAACCAACCCCCCAACACATACAAAAACTGCATATTTATCAGTGTTCCAGAGGCTCTCGTCCATCTAGGACTGAGACTTAACTCTACACTACCAGTTGTAAACCAAATTATTAACTAAACTAGAAACTGTTGGAGTATAGTAATGTATACTTCACACTTGACTTAATAAAAAATAGTGGTTCTTATCTCACATAAAAGACCACTTATTCTGCTTAAATATAGAAGAGTTTTGAACTAAACAATTAAAAACTTCTAATTGCAATAAAATTAGATTGATGTGTGCGCTGGAGTGAGCTGAGATCTGACCGAAAATGACTAGGAGTGACAAAACCGAGTTTTGTATTGATCATGGGCATGCATGCACACTTTTGGAAGCCACTGGAGATGACTGAATGTATGGGAAGTGTTTCCCCCCGCCCACTTATCTCATGGAGAAAAGAAGCAATTCATATGGCGCCTTTATGGAGTCTAGAAGTATAGTTTCCCAATTCCTAGTTTGGCGCCCCTTGTTAAACATTTCAAATGTGCAATAAATATGGGTGAGCCACTTCGTAAATTCAACGTTCGGAGGTTTCAGAGTGTAGAGTATACATATCCTCCGAAGGACAAAAATCTTGGACTCATTAACCAACACTAATCACTTATTAACCCTAGGTTACCTTTAACCTTCATCATTTCAAGACTCCGACTCTTCCGGGTTCAAGATTTTTTGGGTAAAAATTTTGGATACCTTCTAGAGTGACAATGATACAAAGTGATGTGGCAGTGAGGACTTACTTCATATTTTCAGGGCTCCGACACTTTACGAATCTGCATTTTCTTTGATTTTAAATCCCCCGAGTGCTAAAGTCTCAGATTTCTTAACCACATTTATCTTAATTAACCCGAGATTAATAATTTAATCACTAAACACTTCGAGAGTTGGGCGTTTACGACTTCAGAAGACAATGCCTGCTCTACATAGAAATATCTCGGATATTATGTGGTGTTTGTGTGCTTATGAATGATGACGTGTCATGAAAGAAGGGTGACATGTATCACCTATAATGGGGAAAATGGCATGTTGAAAAAGCTAGAAATGAGTGCCATGTATCAGTGACCGATGGATGCCACGAGTCACCATGGATGAATGCTATGTGTCATCATAGATGAGCACTATGTGTCTTTGGATCTTCGGGGTTCAAGGGATTCCAAACACGAAGTATGTATAACTCTCGTAGGACTGGACTAGCCAAGTGACGTGGTACTTCAGAACTTCGAAACTTTGGTTCTTCGGATCGGACGCGTCCATGATGTCATTTTCATTGATCGAAACTTTCTCTCTTTGGATATGACACATCCATGATGTCACTATCGTTGATCAACACTTCATATATTCAGATATGATGTGTCCATGACTTCACTTTCGTTGATCGACACTTCGAGTCTTCAGATCTGACACGTCCATGATGTCACTATCATTGATCGACACTTTGGCTCTTCAGATCTAATGTGTCCATGATGTCACTATCATTGATCAACACTTCAACTCTTCATATATGACATGTCCATGATGTCACTGTCGTTGATTGACACTTTGTATCCGACGCGTCCATGCCGTCACTATTGTTGACATTTCCACATGAGGAGAGTGACATGTGTCACCCAGAAATGGGCATATGGTGAAACCAAAGGTGTCTGAAATGAGTTCCATGTGTCTCCATTGATTAATTCCATGTGTCAGTGCTATATGAATGACACGTGGCTTCGACATTTCAAAATTTGGGATATTTCTAGTTCTAAGTGTGGAGACCTCCCAGATGGTTGATCGCTGAAGCGATGCAGCATTTCAACATTTGGGAGTTTTTGAAAAATATGGGCTTGAATGTTTTAGCATCGAAGTCATAGAGTGGCTTATGTGTATCGATTGTGATTAAAAATCGTGCGAGTTCTGGAATCTCGAATGTACGAGAGTCGTTGATCTCCATGGTTTATTGGATGGATGATCTCCCATATCTAGCAATGTCCACATGATGTCACTATCACTGACGTGTCCGCATGAAGAGAGTGATACATGTCACCCATAAATGAGCGAATGACCTAACCCAAATGGATTGAAATTAGTGCCACGTGTCGATGACCGATGGATGCCACGTGGCACCATTTCGACATTCAGAGAGGGAAAATGAGTCCACCAACCAGA
This sequence comes from Picea sitchensis, assembly GCA_010110895.2. NCBI lineage: Eukaryota > Viridiplantae > Streptophyta > Pinopsida > Pinales > Pinaceae > Picea > Picea sitchensis. The sequence goes on from SNQJ01S0014033.1 coordinate 21,253, forward strand.
AGGGGAAATATTTTCAAGAAGATATAGGGAAAATGAGGCAGGAGGGGCAGGGGTGTAGACTTAGGTCTCAACATTGGGTCCAACTAGGGATAACTCTTCCCTGTGAGGTAATAAGAACAACAGATCAGTGCCTTTGAACTTAATAACATGCTGCCACCTTCTTTGGCTTACCTATGTTTGTGTCTGTCAACCATGGATATCTCTCATAGTCTCTCAGCCATGCATATTTTCTTTATTCACTTCAAACTCGAATCTATAACTACACCATATTGCTCCCTTGCTTGAACTCTCCTTGGGGATGCTCCCCCTATTTGAATGCCTTTGATCTTCCTTTGAATAATCTCTCCCCTTTTGAACAAGGGATATCACTCTGATGTAATGCTGAAAATACATCGAACATACTCCCCCTGTGACCATCGCTCCCCTGGAATTATGCCTTTGTGCTCTTTCTTCAAATATAGGTCTCTTTTCTAGGTATGCATCTGATAAATATCTCCTCCTAGAATCATGGGAAGAAGAATGAATCCCCCTATCTTCTTTGCAAGATGAACAATATGCTACCATATGATGATCCTTGGACTTGTTCATGCATCAAACTTGTGTTATACCATTCATCATGAAACAAAATATATGTCAACAATGAAATAGAGAATCGTGAACAATATATTCAGCATGATGCATCCATAATTCAACGCTTGGTCCTTATGGAATCTTTTATGTTGCTAGTCTGGATGTTGACCACTGGGCTTCTGAGATTCTTCATGACACTGTTTAATAGGAGTAGGTTAATGTTGGAGTAATTTATTCTTTAGAGTTTCATTTTGGTAAAAAAATAAATTTGAATACAGTCAAATTTTTAGGGGTGGTTTTGGAGTTTGTGGATCAAAGTTCCATGCCTTTCACAACCTAACTTCAGGGTTTTTCTCTATTTTAAACCAACCCAAATGTTCAGAAAATGGATCAGAGCTCTGGATTGACATAAAATTTAAAGGCAGATTGCTCCCGAGTTAGCCCACTTTCGATTGGTTAATATAGATACATTTTTATAGAGGTCTTATTCAAGTTTTTGTGTATGTATGTCCATGTCATAGGGAATTTCATAAGTGACACTACTTACTCATGGTTAATTAGCTATAAGTTTTTCCAACTTGTTATATTGAAATACTTGGCATCTCTTAGTTTCTTAGTCTCATAAATCTAGACATTTCTTGGTATTTGAACCATCACATACATATAGGTATATTTTGTCAATATTAATATAATATAGTTCCTATTTGCTTATAAAAAACTATAAAAATCATTAAATTGGTTAAAATAATTAATAGCAAATTATATGTCTATAGGTGGAGATGAAATACTATTTACCCAAGTATTTCATCTCTGATTATGGAGATTCATGTAATGATGAAAACTAGGTAATGATTGATAGAAACTTCAATAGAGGTTGAGGAAATGCTCATATCTTCTTATTAGTTGGACAAAAAATCAATCCTTATAAAATTATATATTTATTGTAATTAATGAATTTATGGAAATAATTACTACTACTATGCAGACTCACAAACTTAGAATCTCCTAATTTCATAAATCTAGACATTTTTTATATTTAAATTATCACATACATATATATTTTGTCAATATTAATATAATGTAGTTCCTACTTTAAAAAAATAAAATATAAATTGATTGAATAATTAATATTAATACCAAATTATATATTATATGTTTTTACAATGAAAATTATATATTTTTAATTAATAAATTATTAAAAATATTATAAAAAAAAAAAAAAAAAAAAAAAAAAATAAAATTAATTATATGTATATATATATATATATATATATATATATATATATATATTAATTAATAATTACCAAAATATTAATAATATATATTTTGTAATATTAATATAATATAATTTCTACTTAAAATTATTAAAAATAGTTTATATCTCTTAAAGTTTAATATGAAATTGGAAAAAATATTAAAAAATGTATTTTTTTTTTTTTATGTTAAATAATAAAATATTATTAATAATAAGAGTAATTATTTAAATATTAAAAAATATTTTACGGTTTTAATGATTGAAAAAATATTATTAGAATAAATAATTTTTTTCTATCACATATATATAGTGAGCTATTAAATTGTGAGTTTTGAATGATTTAAAAATATTATTACAATAAATAATTTTTTGAATAGTATCTTTATGGTGGAAAATGGTGTCTTCTATGATTTGTCAATACTTTAGCCCAGACCAAGCATCTTAATGCCATCCTCACTTGAGTCTATGGGGGTTCTGACTCGATTTTGAGCAATTTTAGGAAGCCTCTTGTCTTCCATGTTGTTTCACTTGTTCTTATACATTAGGCATCTAGTCACGCCTTCATGCTCTCAATGGGGGAGAGGCTTGTTCTAAGAGGAGGATGGGATAGGGCATATTTCCTTTAATTTTGAGGTAATAGAGTTTATAAAATTATTTTTGTATTTGCTCTATCTTTCTCTAGTATTCACGAGAGATATTACAACCCGAGACTTAACATCCATAAAGAATAGTAGGTGTAATAGGAATCAAAGAGCCGAGTTTCTTCTTGTCCCAAATCAAAGATCGGTTGTTTTACAATTGCTTTCAAGCCCAAAATAAGCTTGCCAAAAGCTGATAATCCATTTCCTGATATGTTATAGTTCCAGTTAAGCTGGTGATGAATATAAAATCCAAGATATTTGTATGAAATCACTCCCTCCGAGTTAATTGTTGTCATACTCCTGTATATATCATAAGTGATCTTATTGGATTTAATAATCATGACCTTAGTCTTATCAATATCAGCAGTCATACCCATATTGGAAAAAATTCTTGAAGATTCTTAATTGGTTTTCAAGATCATGGGACTCCTTGTCATAAGAAGCGATATCATCATAAAGAAGAATATTGATGACTATACCAATGAGGTAGGGTTGACCTTTCAAACTCGGACAATCTTCCTAACTTGTCAATGTATATGCCAAGGGTAGGGGACAATGAGTTAACCTTGATCGACTTCAATATTGTAGTTAATCTCTTTAGACCAACCCTCAATGTTTTTGAAATTAGAAATAACATTCTCATACATCCTTATTGAATAAGCCCTCAACTCAAGAGAGACACTTTATCTATTCCAACCTATTCCAAAGTTTTTTTCTAGGAACCTTGTCTAAATCTTTTCTGAAGTCAACAAAAAAAAAGGTTTTGGTATTCCAAGAACTCCTGCGGAGATGATCTAAAGGTAACAAGATGGTCCAGTTGAATGATATCTCCTCAACCAAAATTTGAGTTTAGCTCTTTTACTGTGAATTTGTAGCTAAAGGATAATCTTCTTTCCAAAATAATTCCATAAATCTTAGCTAAAATTAGGTTAAATCATAATGGTCTTATAATTGGGGGAATGTCTTTATCCCCATTTTAAAAATAGGAATAATCGTCTTTGTGTCGAGGGTTTAGAGAGTCTTAACTTGACTTTAAATTGAAGAGCTTGTTTATGCGAGGGATAAGGATTGGCCATATGATTTTAAAAGTTTAAGCTTGGTATCCTTCAATGTCCCTTAGCACTCCCTCATTTTACCAAGTCAACAACTGAGAACTCTATGTCATCTAAAGAAACATCTTCTTTGGGACAATAGGAATGTTGTGCATGGCATTAGAATTGTAAAGACTTTTAGGTAGAAATTCTAGTCCTTTAGAGGAATCATATTATTTTCTTTAGTATTCTTGGTTTAGAATTTGACTCTAGACCTTCTTAAGATCCATCCTAGATAGTTAGCTAGTTACTCTTACCTTTTATTGATATAGTACTTTTATGTCCTTTTGAGTGGGGATTTGTACATATTGATGTTATCGAGTTTAAGGACTCATTAGAAGCATCCACAATGGATTTCCTAGAAATTTACATTCTTTATCATACCAAGGGTTGGTCATTCTATTATTCTTTTTACATGACCGTCGAAATAGAACTTATTAATAGAAGTGGAAACTTGTTTAAGAGTATGATGTAATTTACTATTTAAATCATTGTCAATGTTGTCCTTATAAGTTAGGAGATGTAATTTACTATTTAAATCATTTAAGAAAATGTCAACATTACTTTTTTCAAAGCCTTGATTCCTTTGATTATCAATTCTCTTCAATTGTTCTCTTGTGCATGGAAAAGTTGAGAGTTAGGGTTAAAGGTCTCTATGATGGTCGGTTTCATGGTCATTTAAAATGTCAAAATTTGTTATTTTGTTGGAAAAGTGGATATCGGATATCACAAAATCTATGACACTACTACCTAGCCCATGAATACAAGTCATATTTTTTGAGTTTGGTCACTTCATTACTCCATTGCAAATTATTAGGTCTTGAGAGATCTGGCTTGAGCTTAGTACCAAAAAATTATCAATTAGGTCTTGAGCTTCTTTTGTAGCTATTATATGAAACAAGATCCTCATCTAGTCATAAAGTATTATGGTTCAAATCAATTCTTAAAAAATTATCTTGTTTAGTTGCGGTGATCCTAGCATTAAATATCCTCCTGCGAGGAGGATATTACCTTCATTTTCAAACTATAAATATGTGTAAATATGTTGAACCTACAAAAAATATATATATATAAAAAAAAATTTTGTTTTTTTTATAAAATTAGAATGAATAGGTGCAAAATAAAAACATTTCATATATATGTTCCTAGCATTGGTGTATGCGAGAAATTTCTATCCAAATGTACTTGCTAATTAAGAGGGCCAATCTTACGAGTTTAGATATGAAAGGAGAAATGTTCTTTCTAATACAACAAGCTATTACTCTTATCATTCTACGGTCGAACTTTTTGTTCTGTTATTACAGAGACAAATCATATATGTTAGGGACTTTGGAGGACTCTTCTTGCTCCCAAGATTCAACTAGACAAATAATATCAACATCACTCGGGATCCAACATCCTCAGACCTTTCTTCCATAGAAAACCACAATAGTGGTTCTAAAAAGGATCCCAAGTGTCTAATTCCTATTTATTATTATCCTTCTAGTCTCTATCCTAACAATAGCTTTTCGATTATGAAAATTATCAAACAGTTTGAAATTGCTTTAAAATTAACATTTAATGTATCATACTTTTATTTCTATTTAGATTTGGACTTTTGATCTCTTAGGAGGAAACACAAATGATTAACTACTAAGTTCACTCAAACTACCCACTTAAGTAGATAATATCTTTATTCATGATTGATGATGATGATGATGATGATGATTAAAGTCACTAAAAGCTGAATTGGTCTGTCAGACCAAATTATAGATGATGCCATGAGCTCTAAAATAAGTATTTATATATAATATTTTTGATAACCCTAAATTAAAAGTACTAAGATTTTTTTTTTTTTTTTATTTGTTGGTTTTATTAATTTATATTTCTATTTTTTTTCTTTATTTATAAAAAAAAAAATTTTTTTTCTTTATTTTTAATATAAAAATAAAATTCATAATAATAATAATAATAATGTATTTCCATTTACAATAACTATAAACATAATAATTACATAAACACAATCATACAATTGTGATTTTAGAATACTTGACCAATTTTTACATAACGGAAATAAACACTCATGTTTGAAATGTCTTAGTAGGTGATCCATTATTTATTCTTATCTTCATATTTTAAGTGTTCCATTTTGGTGTATCTTGTTCCATTTATAGATGGGCATATGCAAGATATGGTGGTCTCTGTCCATGTGTGCTGTCCATCTATGCTTTATGGAGGGTATTTAAAATACTTCTGTCATTTAGATATAATTATAAAGATAAGCTTTAAGTGAATTAACTCACCACCAATGGTGGTCTCTCTGTCCATGTTAGAGGCTGTCTAAAATGGGCTCATCTATGCTTTATGGGGTCCACTACAATGTTTGTCCTTTCCGGTCCGTTCCAGGGCTCCACCCTTTGTTCCTTCCATTTTCTTTCTTCGTATATTATTTTCTTTCCATCTCAAGTTATGTCTCTATTCCATTCGTTCCTTCCTGTGTTTCCCATTCCTCCATTCTCCTGCCTCTCCTGCCTGCTGCTCCTGCTGCTACTATGCTCTCTGTATATATATTAAATTATCAAAGTCAATCTATCCTTGGCTAAAGACCTTCCATTAATTAGGCCTGGTGTCTTGTTACTCCATTTTAGATGGTCTCAGTCTCTTCTGGTCCTGCTCATTTTAAAGTGTGGGTCGATTCTCGTCTCTCTTCCGGTTGTCCTATGTGTGTGTTCTGTGGGTCATGACTCTATGTTTCCTCTGAGGTTTATCTGTTTTCCTTCCCTGTCATCCTTCCATTCTGTGTCTCGTTGATTCCCTGTGTGTGCATGTGTTATGCATTTCCTTTCATTCTCTTGTTTCATGTGCTCTTGTCTTCTTTTTCTCTCTCCTTGATCCACTGTCTCTCTTGGTCCTGTGTGTGTGGTCTCATTTCTTCTCACTCTCACACCTGGTCCCTCCACTTCCTCTCAGTGTTGGTCCTCAGCCTTTCCTCTCCTCTTTCCTCTCACACCCCTCTGTCTTCCTCTTTCCTCTTTCTCTCTACCTTTTGTGTCTCCGTCTCTGGGGTCTCCTGTTTCTCACTGTCTCACTGTGTGTCCACTGTGTCTTGTCTGGCCAGTTCCTGTCTTCCTCTGGGTCCATTTATGTGGCTGTGTCTGGCTGTGTGTCCATTGGCTGTAAGACCATGTGTCCTGCGTTTTTTCCTTGGCCATTCCTTGGTCTCACCTCTCCTTCCATTTGTTTCTCCATCCATGCCTCCCTTTGTCTCTGTCTCCCTCTCTTCCTCCACGTTGTTCTCACTCACTTGGTCTCTGCTTTTCCTCCTGTCCATGTCTTGTCTGTTCCTCTTTCTTCTCTTGTCTTTCCTTGTCTCCTGTCTCCTTGGGGTGTCCACCTCTTTATCTGTCTCTCTGTCCATGTGTTCCTTCCTCTTCCATTTTCCTCACCTCCCTTCCTTTTTTGTCTCCTTCCTTCTCTGTTCCTGTCCACCTGTGCATTTCCTGTCTGGTCCTCGTTTCCTGTCTCTCTCTCCGTCTCCTGTTCCTCCTTGTGGTCTTGACCTCTTCTTGTTCCTCTTTGTCTCCTCCACGTCTCCTCTGTGTCCATGGTGTGTGTGTCTGGTCGGCTTCCTCTCCTTCGATTCCTCTGTGTGCCTCCTCCGTCGATTCCATTTCCGGGTCCGTCCCAGCCATGTGGGCCATGTGTCATTCCTTCGATCCTCCTTCGTCTGGTTGGAGGATGATTCCTCTTGTCTTTGTGCCTTCTCTTGTGTGTGTTGTGTTGGGTGTGTGTCTGGTCTTTGTCTGTGTTGGGGTCCTGTCTGTGTCACTCCACTGCTGTCTTTCCTTCCTTCCTCCACCTCACTGTCCTCCGTTGTGTCCGCCTCTCCTCACTCTTTGTCCTCTTTGTCTGTGTCTCCTCCACGTTCCTCTGTGTTTCTCCTGTCTCCTCTTGTTCCTCCTCTCTCTCTGTCGTCACCTCTCTTTCTCTTGTCTTTCCTCTCTCTCTCTCTCCTCTCTCTCTTCCTGTCTCTGTCCGTCTCTTTTTTCGTCCTCCATCTCATCTCTCCCTCCTTCTCTCCCAGTCCCCCTTCTCTCTTTTCTCCTATTTACATCTTTCCTTTATATCCCCATTCTCTCACTCTCTCCTACCCTATCTCCTTCTCCCTCACTCTAACAAATTGTTACACATCAAAATACCACATTTAAGTATCTCACCCTAAGTGTAATGCTTAAAGTGTCCTGAAAGTTTCATATGCACCTTTCTAAGTGATCCATAAACCTTGACACCATGAACGAAAATTTGTTACAATCCCTAGTCAATGTGGAGATATATTATATGAAGAAGTCAATGCTATGTGTGCATGAACTGTTATTAATATTCATGGAAAGGAAATTAATTTGGTGTGAGAATCTACCTCACATTAAATTAATTTCCTTTTTTCAAGTAGAGGTTGAGAATCTCATGGACAGTTGAGATATTTTATGAAATAATATCCTAATTTGGTGGATCTTGAGAGATATTTCTTTAAAATATTTGAGATATTTTATCTTTAATATCCTTGAGAGATATTTCATCCAGAAAATCTTGGAGATCCATTTTAGTGGATCTAGTGAGTGATCTTCTCAATGGTGGTTAAGCCACCACAAATCTATATAATGAGGGATTTCCATGGAGAACAAAGAAATATTAGAGATATAAACCTTTCATTTTGGGAGAAACACAGATATATCAAACTTATGATCTGGGATTCATGCAAGGGAGGTGGGCCGAGGAGTGCTTGGATGAAGTGTTTCATCATCATCCTATTTACCTTCTCTTTATCTTTGTGTTCTCATTTTAATAGACTTGGCCTATTTCCTTCAATCTTGTGTATTCTTTCATGTGCTTGTCTACTGTTCCTTCGATTTTTTGTAGATGAATTTGTTTGATATAGTATTGTAGGTAGGAGTTCTTTGTTTCTCTTTGTTTTTATTTCATTACAAGTATCAAGTTGTGCTAAAGAGTTTGGAGCTCAAAGTGGGATTGGAAGAAGCGAGGACAAACTTAGAAACTAGGTTCATCACACCTTTTCTCCCTCTCTCTCTTTAGTGATTATTTAAACTAAATTCAAAGGGATGTTAGTGTCCACTTGTGTTTTCTATCTTGGTGGTGAGACTGTAATCCAAGGGAAGTTCACCTATCTGTAGGGGAATGTTTCTATAACATAAATTGGCGACCCATTGGGAAGGACACTGACTTGCCCTTCCTTGGATCATCTGATATTTTTCCACCTTTATATCTTATTTTTTGTTTGTTTCTTATTTTGCTTCCTTTCTCTCTTCTTCATTGAATATTGCCTTGAGTCTTTGGATTTTTATTTTATTTTTAAGCCTTATTTCTGAGTTTTCGGGAAGGGTAGTGCTCCCTTGTAGTCCACTAGAGCCACGACCTAGGATCAATTCTCCCTTGTAGTGTATACTAGAGTGTTGTAGCACTCTGTCCCTTTGGAAATATGAGCGTTGATATCCTTTTCTAGTTTTTTCTACTCCTTTCTGCTCACTTTTTATCAGTTTGATCCTAAGGGGTTTTTTTCTCAGATTCCTTTGAATACTCTTGAATTTGATTTTCTAAGAGTTGGACATTTCTCACTCATTTATGTTTATCCTTTTAGTCTACAATTTCTCTTAGTTTTAGTCCCCTTGGGTTAACAAGATCTCTTGGTTCTTTTTTTCCTTTGAGTTGTATCTGATCTTTTTCTCTTAAATATTTCAGATTGCTTGACATTTTACAGAACTATTCATCAACAAAGGTTTGCAAACTTTGCTTGGTATTGAAACTTCTTGTCTTCATTTGAAACATCTCGCTTTTGTGGATGCTTAGGACTCTTACTTATGACAACCTAAGCGTTTTGTTTCTTGTTGCTCATCTTTTGAGGGATTTTTGTGATGTTTATCTTCTTTCTCTTTTTGCATCTTTGAGTTCTTAATTGAACAAATTATCATACTTGTTTCTTTTAGTTCCTTTTATCTTTTGAGTGCATTCTTTTTTTGAAATATTTTTTCTTCATTTCTTTTACATCCCTTCGATACTTCGTTTGGGTTAAATTAATGAAGCATTAGAGTTTTCATTTCTTTCTTTCTTATTCGGTAGTGTAGTATATTGCATTTGAAAATTGTGTTCAGTTATTAAGATTGTTTTGTTGAATAAATTTGAACCTCTTCTCCATCCTATATGTAGGATTCATTGGAGAAAAATATTTGCATCTCATTATTGTGCAATCTTTTGGAGTCGAGTCTAAAAGAAATAATAATTTCACTTCGCACCTTAGTAAAACAACAACTAAAAATAGAGTTCTTATTAAATTGATGAGACCTTTTTATAGTATCTGCGTGGTGAACATACATTATCTTAAAGGGTGTAGATGTTTGGAATGAGTTGTGAGGATAATTTTCCAAAGCCATCAAGCAAACATATAATCTTGTTCTAGGGAGTGGTAAATTCAATTGTTCATATAAGAATAGTGGGATTCCCCTCTATACAAAGGGTTAAACTTGTGAGGTCGTGTGTAGGAGAGAAACAAAGATTTCCCCTCAGAGACTTAAGCATGTGTAGAGGAAAGATGGTATTTTGGGGGTTCTTCCTGAGAAACAATTGGTATCATTTGGTCTTGAAGCTTCGTGAATGTTAAATTTATTCACTTGTATTCAATTCTCTTGAATAATTTCAAGCGTCTTATCCTGTATACGTTCATTCCCGAATATCGACTATACACTCCTCGAGGCTGACTGCAAGCTAGTAACCTTAGTGGCCTATATATATATAGTATTTGATACACACAAGGTGATGGTTAAAAGTCTTTGTTATGTGGGTTAGACGGTGGGCAAAATCACTTTCAGAGCTCCTTGGAGGGTACACCGCAGGGTAAAAGCGGGTGTAGGAACTTGCACCAAGGAATAGAATGCAGTGCAAGAAGGTTTCCAAGCGTAAGTTGCTTGGTCTATCAAACCCCCTCCTATATAATGATCTCATTGATGTTGGATTTCATCTACCAGCCCCTAAAGGGATGCACAAATTTGGTAGGGAAGGTTTGTTTGATTGTTTCTTCATATATTTGTAACTTTTGTTTTTGTTTTCCCTTAGTGGACCTTAGGTTGAGTGAGTGATAATGGCATCAACTCTGGGGTACCAATAATGAAGGAACCCCTTTTCCCAAGGAACCTTTAGCCTTTTATTCTTTTTGGAAACAGTGGTCCTCGTAAGGCACCACCTTGAGAGTCTTTTGGAGGTCACCATTGTGTTAATGGTTTTGGTTGTTCCCCACTATGGTGATATTGAATTTTCCCAGTGTTTTGAATGCACCTAATGCTTCGGATTTAAGCACATCACCCACAAATCAACCTCATGTTGAACTTTTCCTTCTTCACCCATCGGGTCTCCTTCCCTTTCTAATTCTTAGCCTAATTAAGAAGATCTAAATAAAGTAGCAGTTGATAAGAAGAAGAAACAAAGGGAAGAAGAATAATAATAAAAAGATACCAATCCTCCAATGCATCATGCCATGTTGGATCCAGAACAGAGATATTGTTAAAACATCTTGGGAGTGTTGATAAGTCGACAAGTCTAAAATTAGAATACTAAACCCAAATTCACTTGAAAGATTTGTAAGGGTGACCACTTTCTATGATATTTCCCTGGTCTTCCTAAGGTATTAGAAATGTGGTCTTATACATCATCAAACCTTATTGAACATGTTGTTGACTCCCTCTCAACTAGTAATGTTAAGGTTGGTAGAATAATAGAAATCCAAATTTCTTTGTATGTTATGCGAAGGTGATCATTACACTCACATTTTCCCTCGTATGGATAAGGAGGCTTCTTATCTTTGGAAAAGATTCAACTTCAATCGATTATCAAAAGATCTCTCCCAAACCGTCATTAGTTTATGGACTAGTTAGTCCAATTCCATCCTCGATCAGTCGGTTGATGAGGTGTTCAATATGGTTTCATCCTTGGTTGAGACACTAACCCAAGTAGTTGATCCATTTCCATCATCGATCAACCTCACTCTTCATTTGAAGAGTGCAAAAGTTTTTGATTCAGTCAGTCCAACTCTTCATCTTAAAAGTGAAACCCAAGTACTGATCGGTTCTATCTTCGGTCAATCCAAGTCTGCATTCCAAGAGTTAGGATCCTTCTCAGGGATACCTTGTTAATATTGATTCACCTAGACAACGGGGCACTCCACCTGTCCCTATGGCACCCCCTTCAAGAAATCGGATGATTTCTATTAATTGGAATCATTTGATAGAACCCATTCTTCCTTCTTACGTTCCTTTCCAAATCATCGTGAAAGTTTGTGATATGAATATTTATAAAACTATATATAGATGAAGGTGCTTCTATTACCATATTATCCATGAACGCTTAGCAAAATTTTTTGAGGTTCCCCGCATCTTGCGCCTGTGACTTAGAATCTATTGACCTTTAATAGAATAGTTAGTCAACCTTTGGGATCCTTCCTCATTTTTGGGTTACTTTGGGAGGAAAAATGGTCTATTCTATGTGATGGTAGTTCCATGACCCCTTGGACTTTAGCACTTCTCCTCGGGTGAGACTATGTATACATTATGAGATCTTTTGTGTCCAATCACTCTCTTTTGAGTTATATTTTTCCCTCACAACGAAAACATATTAATGATCAACCAAATTTCATTTATTGACCCTCATTTGATGGTCATCCATCCACCTTCTCTTAACGATCCATGCATTCCAATGATGTCTTCCCCGCCGTAGGTCGATTATGTAACAACCTGCGTTCAACCATTCATGGGGAGGGAATCTCTCATGCAGCTGGAATTAGATCACGGTAGTTGACGTAGGAATCTCTTGATAGGGATATTGAGGCAGTCTACTGCCCTTATCGAGTTTGTCGATATGTATTCCTTCGAGTGTTTTTTCTTCCTTCAATGAAGATCTCCTAGAAGCCATGGATGAATTTTGTACCTTGACATATATTCCTTCCGGAGCATATCCTCTTGGAATCCATGATCAAGGAGAGCCCTTTGAGCATAGTTTTTGATCTTTGTGGGCGGGGCTCATTAAAATGAAACAAAGATTTTGACAGTTTTCTTCTCTATGGAAGCTTGTTAAAAAATGAAATGAGCTTTGAATAGTTTTTATTCTACATGGAAATATCTTTAAAAAATGGAAACAAATCACGAGCATCGTTTTTCCTCTCTATAGAGGCTCATAAAATGAAAAAATCACCTCTTACATCAAATTCGAGTCTTTTCACTAGATGTCGTGAATGTCGAGTCAGAATCTTTAGATATATCTGCATTATATATCAAATTCGATTCATTAAGTTAGGTATCTTTTTTGAACCTTCCTTTCATATGCCCTTATCCCTTTTCTCCATATACTACAGAAATTGTTGACAACCTCAAATTCAGTGAAAGAATTGAATCTTTGGGGGCATGTCTCCAACCTTTTATTATCATTCTAGAGTTAAGCCTTTAGATTTTCCAGTTGGGGGAAGAATTTGCCTTCATCCATGAGTATCCCTCAAAACCTTTGGAAATGACGTTGGGTAATTACAAGCATAGTTTAATTTGTTTCAATCTTGTGTAAATGAAACAATTACGAGCTTAGTCTTTGTTCTTTCTCATGCTTAGTAAATGCATGAGAATGTGAATAAGTATACTTTTATCAATTTTTGGACTACGTAAATGTTATAAGAAAAAGGAACACTCAAGTCCTCCTTTAAGCTCTTTTCAAACCTCTAAACATGAAAATATTTGCAGTGATCTTAATTCCTTTAACACTTGTTAAAAGGTTTGAAATGGCATCTTCGGTGATAGTTTATATCTTTTGGTCTCATGAGACTAATTACAAAAAAGTGACACTCTAATCAAGCATGATTAAAAGAGATTTTCCCTTGTATTGTTTTACACTTATTTTGGGCTTGGGAGACTAGATTTATGAAAAAGTAATCCATGGAGTAAGCCTTTAAGTTGTTTTCGGACTCATAAACGCATGAAAAACCACCGTGTTTTACTTATATGGACTCAATAAACTACACACTGAAGGACCCATATGGGAGCCGAAGCCCTCCTTGAGCTTGTTAAATTAAAAATAGGTGCTCATCTATTTGGGTGGGGGGGGAATTGAAGTAAGTGGGTCAATTTTTTGGGAATTATTTATGGAAGCTATTGTCACCCTTAAACATGACACCTATTTGTGTCTATACCGTCTTCTGAGTTTAATTGTATGCTTGTCTTTGAGTCAAAATGAGGAGGAAGATTCCATGTGTCACCATACATTTTCATCCGGTCCGAGCGGTTCTCTTATTTAGTCACGTGCATTCTTGCTACTTTCGTCAGTCGATGTTAACAAGTTGGTTGTCATGCCTCATCATGTTCGAGGAAGTTTCACTTCAAACCATTGATTTGCAATATTTATAGTTTCCATTTCTGTGTTAGTTCATACTCATTCTATTCACCCATCACATCACTTTCCTATGTTAGTTTCATGTCAATGATGGGGGATACATCAAGGCCCTCCTTGATGAGTATTTTCCTATTAACTTAAACATGTCATCCGGGAATTAGACTTAGAAACTACTTACTACCTTAGGACCTACATGCCTCAATGGAAGGCCTCTACTTCCAACAATAGGTTTACATCAGTGACCTCTGATCGGATGATTCCACAAATGTTGACTTCAATTGATTTATTCACATTCACTTGGAGCGATACTAAGGTACCTTAGGATTCATTGACATCATTGTTTATTTCCCTCCACACTTGGTAACAATTTACCTCGGTGATAGGTAATCAGTGGTTTCTACCATGTTAGACATCAAATCATCTATTCACATGGCTAGATTTGTACTACATCGGGATTGTTACAAAGACCCTAGGTTGATCATTTACTATGTTATCTTCTTTTCCTAGGTTGCGGAGGAGATTATTTGAGCATGTTGATACATATAGTGTCCTATGGTCCGTATACATTGGTTTGCATAGCATCATCTCATTAGATCCATTGTGTGTTTTTAGTTGATATGACTAGTTTCATGTGTCATGAGGATATGGATCCACATTGTATCTATAGTGGCTATATCATTAGTCAGTTCTTTTCATGGATATAAAGTGTATTGGTTGGTGTTCGTTCTTTGATTCATCTCATGGCTAAACATGGGTATGAAGCGGAAATGAAACATTTATTAATATTGCTTAATGATTGTTTACAACTTCTATCAGGTTCTCTGACTCCATACCCTTACTTTGAAAAGAATTTGTAAGTGTTCGACCATCGATTTTCTTACCTCACACTTTAGGGGAAATATGTTTCACATCAAAATTCCACACTTAAATACCTCACCCTAAGTGTTGCTTGTCGCCAAAATTATGTATACCTTGACACCATCAAAGAACATTTGTCACAATCCATAGTCAATGTGGAGGAGAAATATATTATATAAAAGTCAAAATACTATGTGCACATGAATTGTTTGCTAATATTCATCCAAGAAAATTAATTTAGTGTGAGAATCCACATCAAATTTGAACACTAATCTCGAGATGGTTTGAGGGAATCTCATGGGCCGGTTTAGATATTTTCTCAAACCAAAATGCAAATTTGGTGGATCTTGAGAGATGTTTACTCCTTAAAATCCTTAAAGAGATATTTTCTTCCCTAAAATCCTTGAGAGTTGTTTTCTCCCTGAAAATCTTGGAAATCCCATTTTAGTGGATCTAGTGAGGTATCTTCTCAAGGTGGTTAAGTCTCCAAATCCTATATAATGGGGATTTCCATGGAGAACTAAGGAATATTAGATGTATCAAAACTTTGATTATGGGAGACAGAAAAATATATCAAACTTATGATCCTGGGATTAATGCAAGGAGGGTTGGATGAGGAGAGCTTGTAGGAGTGTTGAATCATCATCCATGTTTGTGATTAATCTCTTCAAGTTCTCATTTTAATATGCTTGGCTATTTCCTTCAAAGCTTGTGTATTCTTTCATGTGTTTGTCTATTGTTCCTTCAATCTTTGTATACAAATTTGGTTGATCTAATCTTGTAGAGTAGGAGTTTGCATTTCTCTTTGTTGTCTGTGCATCAATTATCAAGTTTTGCTAAGGAGTTTGGATATCAAGTTCAAATTGGAAGCAGTGAGGAAGAACTTTGAAACTAGGTGCATCCCACCTTTTCTCCCTATCTCTACTACGATTAGTGAAACTAAATTCAAAGGGATGTTAATTTCCACTTGTGTCTTTTTTTCTTGGTACTAGGGGTCTGTAATCCAAGGTGTTGGTCTAAAGTTTGCACCTAACTACTAAAGGGAATAGATAGGCCACCTCAAGGTTATGAATGGTTAGTTTTTTTTTATTATTTGTAAGATTAGTGAGTTAGAGGGTTGGTTTACCAAGACATGAGCATGGTTAGGTTGGCCAAATGACATTGGCAGTGTCCTCCTTGGCTAGTGGCACAGGATAGACAAGTGAGACAATAAAGGTAAGAAAGAAAGAAAAACAACAAACCATTAAATGAATCTACTTCTAGTCCAACATAACTAGTCCAACCAGTTGTTGTATTCATATTTTTCCATAAAAACCAAACCCCCAACACATACAAAAAACTGCATATTTATCGGTTTTCGTGAAGCTCTCATCCATCTAAATTTTGAGGCTTGACTCTACACTACCAGTTGTAAACCAAATTATTAACTAAACTAGAAGCTGTTGGAGTATAGTAATGTATGCTTCACACTTTACTTAATAAAAAATAGTGGTTCTTATCACACATAAAAGATCACTTATTATGCTTAAATATAGAATAGTTTTGAACTAAACAATTAAAAGCTGTTTGTAAACCAAATTATTAACTAAACTAGAAACTGTTGGAGTATAGTAATGTATGCTTCACACTTTACTTAATAAAAAATAGTGGTTCTTATCACACATAAAAGATCACTTATTATGCTTAAATATAGAATAGTTTTGAACTAAACAATTAAAAACTGCTAATTGCAATAAAATTAGACTGATGTGTGCGCTGGAGAGAGCTAAGATCTTACCGAAAATGACTAGGAGTGACAAAACCAAGTTTTGTATTGATCATGGTCATGCATGCACACTGTTGGAAGCCACTGGAGATGAATGAATGTATGGGAAGTGTTTTTTCCCCCCCACTTATCTCATGGAGCAAAGAAGTAATTCATATGGCGCCTTTATGGAGTCTGGAAGTGTAGTTTCCCAATTCCTAGTTTGGCGCCCCTTGTTAAACATTTCAAATGTGCAATAAATATGGGTGAGCCACTTCGTAAATTCAACGTTCGTAGGTTTCAAAGTGCAGAGTATACATATCCTCCGAAGAACAAAACTCTTGGACTCATTAAACAACACTAATCACTTATTAACCCCAGGTTACCTTTAACCTTCATCATTTCAGGACTCTAACTCTTCGGGGTTCAGGATTTTCTGGGTAAAAGTTCTGGATACCTTCCAGAGTGACAATGATACAAAGTGATGTGGCAGTGAGGACCCACTTCAGATTTTCAGGGCTCCAACACTTTAGGAATCTGCATTTTCTTTGAGTTTAAATCCCCCGAGTGCTAAAGTCTCAGATTTGTTAACCACGTTTATCTTAATTAACCCGAGATTAATAATTTAGTCATTAAACACTTCAGGAGTTGGGCGTTTACGACTTCAGAAGACTGTGACTGCTCTGCATAGAAATCTCTCGGATATGATGTGGCGTTTGTGTGCTTATGAATGATGACGTGTCATGAAAGAAGGGTGACATGTATCACCTAGAATGGGGAAAATGGCATGTTGAAAAATATAGAAATGAGTGCCATGTATCGGTGACCGATGGATGCCACGAGTCACCATGGATGAATGCTATGTGTCATCATAGATGAGAACTATGTGTCTTTGGATATTCAGGGTTCAATGGATTCCAAACGCAAAGTATGTATAACTCTCGTAGGACTGGACTAGCCAAGTGACGTGGTACTTCAGAACTTCGACACTTTGGCTCTTCGGATCAGACGTGTCCATGATGTCATTGTCATTGATTGAAACTTTCTCTATTTGGATATGATACATCCATGATGTCACTATTGTTGATCGACACTTCATATCTTCAGATATGATGTGTTCATGACTTCACTTTCGTCGATCGACACTTCGAGTCTTCAGATCTGACGCATCCATGATGTCACTGTCATTGATCGACACTTTGGCTCTTCAGATCTAATGTTTCCATGATGTCACTATCATTGATCGACACTTCAACTCTTCATATATGACATGTCCATGACGTCACTATCGTTGATCGACACTTTGTATCTGACGCGTCCATGCCGTCACTATTGTTGACGTTTCCACATGAGGAGAGTGACATGTGTCACCCAGAAATGGGCATATGGTGAAACCAAAGGTGTCTGAAATGAGTTCCATGTGTCTCCATTGATTAATTCCATGTGTCAGTGTTATATGAATGACACGTGGCTTCGACATTTCAAAATTTGGGATATTTCTAGTTCTAAGTGTGGAGACCTCCCAGATGGTTGATCGCTGAAGCGATGCAACGTTTCATCATTTGGGAGTTTTTGAAAAATATGGGCTCGAATGTTTTAGCGTCGAAGTCACAGAGTGGCTTATGTGTATCGATTGTGATTAAAAATCACTTAAGTTCTGGAATCTCGAATGTACGAGAGTCGTTGATCTCCATGGTTTATTGGATGGATGATCTCCTGTATCTTACAATGTCCACATGATGTCATTGTCGCTGACGTGTTCGCATGAAGAGAGTGATACATGTCACCCATAAATGAGTGAATGACCTAACCCAAATGGCTTGAAATTAGTGCCACGTGGCACCATTTCGACATTCAGAGAGGGAAAATGAATCCACCAACTAGAAGGGGAAATATTTTCAAGAAAATATAGGGAAAATGAGGCATGAGGGGCAGGGGTGCAGACTTAGGTCTTAACATTGGGTCCAACTAGGGATAGCTCTTCCCTATGAGGTACTAAGAACAACATATCAATGCCTTTGAACTTAATAACATGCTCCCACCTTCTTTGGCTTACCTATGTTTGTGTCTGTCATCCATGGATATCTCTCATAGTCTCTTAGCCATGCATATTGTCTTTATTTAGTTCAAACTCGAATCTATAACTACACCCTAGTGCCTTTGTTGGGCTATGAAGTATTATTGTTTATCTACTATATAAAGAAATTGACAAATAAATGCTCGAATGACGAGCATACTCAATAATCTACTTAAATGAACAAAGTAATATGTGTAATCATATTTATAGTGAAGCCATACGACGATTTGATTAACAAGATGCAATTGACCTCCATTTATAAGTATGAATATGATAGTAGGAACTGAAAAATATAGCAACAACTTATAATATGGAAGCCCATAATTAAAGTTTTGAAATTCTTCCTTCAAAAAAAAATAACAAAAATTAAAGTCCAATTTGGTTGCATATAGACTATTATAGGATTTGAAAAAACACAAGAACCATACCACTTTTGATAATGAGATTCAATATTTATTTCAATTTGATCCTCAAAGCTGTAAGTTTGTTGTATGTTTTTTATTTTGTTGATCAATGTGCATGATTTCAGATGTGTAATATCAACTTCATGGTAAAAAACTGAAAATCCTCCAGTCAACACAACCGTTAGGAAAAAAATCCCATGTTTTTCATCAACCAAGATATTTACTTCATTGTTGTTCAGAGGACACGATTCATAGTTATCACATATGGGTATATTAAGTTGATAAAGTTGTTGTTGATTTTGGATTTCAATGTCATCTCCTCCATTGTTTTTAAAACATATTCTTTAGAACTATCACAGAACATGTCACTTCTAAGAAGTTCCATCTATATCATTGTAGAAATCTTCTCCTCATCATCAGGAGATTTATCAGAGATGGGTTGGTCTTTAAAAGTTCCTGAAACTTGAACTTCAAAATCCTCCATTTCACGAGATCCTTGGAAGATTGACTACATAGTATTATCCTGATCTATCTCAACTTTTGGAGAATCAATATCATCATAAAAAACATTGTTAGATATATCTTATATAATGTCAAACGTTTCTACAAAATCTTGATCAACCCTTTTTTCATCATAAAAATCAATAAAAAATTCCTTGTGAACAAAAAAACTAGAGAATATTTCACAAGGGGATGGCTCTTATCCCACTTGTTTAACATTAAATTCCTTCTCATTCATACTACTAGAGGAAAAATCTATAAAATTTTGCATATATAAATAAACTCCTCACAACAATTTTCAAAAATCAATTCAGCTAGAAAAAACCTTTTACAATGATCGCTAAATTCTACATGGAACTCTTTCAGTGAAGAAATGATAGAAAGAGGTAAGGATTAGTAGCATTCACGAGCATCTCCCTCTAATGAGTACATGAAAATATTCATTAATAAATATTCATGATCTATACCCAAATGATGCGTGACCCCATGGAATTCAAGCAAATGATCTCCAGTGTTATCATATTTATCTTCTCTAAATATGGCCAAGTAATCACCCCATTCATCTATTGTAGGAACAATATTTGGAAAACCAGGAAAAATAGAGAAATTAAAAGGAGAAAATATTCGAGCCAAGATGTCTTCCATCTAAAAAAAATGACTTCTTAAAACTGTTGAGTCACCACTGGATTCTTTAACCATGGAGTCATCAGGTTAATGATCTACAGTCTGAATGTGTCTGGTCTTTTTTCACCATCAAAGGTCATATATGATTGTTGTCGCTCTCCTAGGGAAATATATTTTGTTACTCATTTCCCCGACAATGACGCTAGAATATGTTGGTCCTAAAGTATGCACCTGAATACTAAAGGGCAGAGCTAGGCCACCTCAAGTTATGAATGGTTGGTTTTTTTATTTTTGGGTTAGTTAGAGGGTTGGTTTACCAACATATGAGCATGGTTGGGTTGGCCAAATGACATGTACAAGGGTCCTCCTTGGTTGGTATCACACTAAGGAAATACAAGTGAGACATTAAAGGTAAGAAACAAAGAAAAAAAAAAAACCATTCAATGAACAAGCTACTGCTGGAACTTTAAGTCTTAAAATGTCATTTCAAGCATTAAACATGTACCAAAAACATAGTTATTCCCACAGGTTGCAACAAACACAAATCTTCATCAAAGCATAGTTGTTATAATAGGTTTCATATTAATAAAGACAAGTTATACAATAGCTGAAGGAAAATAGATGTAATTCACACAAATCAAAATTGTATTCAAGATAAGAGAAAAACATACGAATTTGGACACAAACACACTATCATCAATAGTATATTCACCAAGTAGATAGATTAAATACATGCATAGAACGGGTCCAACTAGTTGTTGTATTGATATTTTCCCCCAAAAACCGAACCCCCAAAACATACAAAAACTAGATATTTATCAGAGTTGCAGAGGATCTCGACCATCTTGGACTAAGACTTAACTCTACACCACCACTTGTAAAACAACTTATTAACTTAACTAGAAACTGTTAGAGTATAGTAATGTATACTTCACACTTGACTTAATAAAAAAGAGTGGTTCTTATCACACATAAAATACCACTTATTATGCTTGAATCTAAAATAGTTTTAAACTAAAAAATTAAAAACTTTTATTTGCAATAAAATTAGATTGATGCGTGCGCTAGAGCGAACTTAGATCTGACCGAAAATGACTAGGAGTGACAGAACGAAGTTCTGTATTGATCATGGGCATGCATGCGCATTGTTGGAGGCAATTGGAGATAACTGAATGTATGGGTAGTGTTTTTTTCCCACACTTATCTCATGGAGGAAAGAAGAAAGTCATATGGCGCCTTTCTAGAGTCTGAAATTGTAGTTTCCCCATTCTTGGTTTATCTCCCCCTTTTAAACATTTCAAATGTGCAATAAATGTGGGTGAGACGCTTTCGAAATTCGGCGTTCATAGGTTTCAGAGCGAAGAGTATACATATCCTCCAGAGGACAGAATTCTCATAGTCATTAACAAACACTAATCACTTATTAAATAGATATTTCCTTTAACCTTCATCATTTTGGGACTTTAGGACACCGACTCTTCAGGGTTCAGGAGTTTCTTGGTACAAAGAATTGATACCTCTCGGAGTGACAATGCTTCAAAGTGATGTGGGAGTGAAGACGCACTTTGGTTGTTTGGGGCTCCGATACTTCGGGAATATACGTTATATGCAATTTCTTGACTTGAAATCCTCCGGAGTGCTAAACTCTCGAAGTCGTTAACCATGTTTATCTTAATTAACTCGATATTAATAATTTAATCATTAAAGACTTCGGGAGTTCAACGTTTGGGACTTCGGGAGACTGTGCCTACTCTGCATAGAAATATCCCAGAGGAAAAACTCCCATATATGATGTGGTGGTTGTGTCGTCATGATCGATGATGTGTCATGAAAATAAGGGTAACACGTATCACTTGGAATGGGGTAAATGGCGTGCTAAAAATGATTTAAATGAGTGCCACGTGTCAGTGACCGGTGGATGTCATGTGTCACCATGGATGAATGCTACGTGTCAACATAGATGAGCACTACATGTCTCCAACTCTTTGAGGTTTGGGGGATTTCAAACGTGAATTCTGTATAACTCCCATAGAACCGGTCTAGCAGAATGACATGGCACTTCAGGACTTCGACACATCGACTATTCAGATTTGATGCATCCATGACATCACTATCAATGATAGACATTTCTAATCTTTAGATATAATGCGTACATGATGCCACTATCGCTAATTGGCACTTCTACTCTTCATATCTGATGTGTCCATGACATCATTGTCATTGATCGACACTTTGACTCTTTGAATATGATGCGCCCATGATGTCACTTTCATTGATCGACACTTCGGCTCTTCAGATATGATGTGTCCATGATGTCATTGTCATTGACTGACACTTCGAATCTTCATGTCTGACGTGTCCATAACGTGACTGTCATTGATCGACACTTCGACTCTTCAGATATGACATGTCCATGAAGTCACTCTTACTGACGTGTTCGCAAGAGGAGAGTGACATGTGTCACCTAGAAATGGGTAGATGGCATAACCAAACGTGTATGAAATGAGTGCCACATTTCTCCACTGATGAATGCCACGTGGTCCTCGAGTTTCGACATTCGAGAGTTTTTTAGTGGTAAGTGTGGAGACCCCCAGATGGTTGATCATCGAAGAGATGATATGATTCGAGGCGTTCAAGAGTTTTTGACAAATATGGGCTCGAACATTTTGAAACCAAAGTCATAGAGTGGCTTATGTGTAACCCTTGTGATTAAACCTCCCACAATTTCTGGAATCCTGAATGTACGAGATCCATTGATCTTCATGGGATATTGGATGGTTGATCTCCCAGATCTAACATGTCCACATGACGTCACTATCGCTGGCGTGCCCACATGAATAGAGTAACATGTTTCACCTGAAAATGAGTTAATGGTGTAACCCAAATGGCCTAAAATGAGTGCCACATTTCGGTGACCGATGGATGCCACGTGATGGAGTTTCAAAATTTAGGATTTTTTGACTGCTAAGTGTGGAGATATTCCAGATGGATGATTGCCAAAGCGATGCGGTGATTCAGAGTTCAGGATTTTTTGATAAGGATGGCCTTGAACGTTTCAACACCGAAGTCATGGTGCGACTCTACGATTTAAAATTTGTGCCTTTGTAGACCCTAATTGGATGAGAACCGTTGATTTGATCGACTTATTGGATCTCCACCATTGAAAAGATAACTTGTATATTTTCACAATCCAAGTCCAAAAATGATTGCACTGAATTGTTGCATTATGTTCATGATCATTTCCTATCCACACAAAGGATTGGTGGACTTGTTGCATGCTCAATCAATGGAAAACATGATGAGAAGTGTTTCGAACCAAATCATGACATGCAATTATTCTTCAAGAAAACAGAAACAAAATGCGCAAAGACTTAATCGAGAATGAAAATGATAGAAAGAAAGTCATTTAGAGATGGAAAATGACTCGACCAATTAGAATGGAAAATATTTTCAAGAAGGTATAGGGAAAATGAGGCAGGAGGGGCAGGGGTGCAGACTTAGGTCTCAATAGTGGATCCAACTAGGGATAGCACTTCCCTCTGAGGTGCTAAGAAAAATAGATCAGTGGCTTTGAACTTAATAACTTGCTCCCACCTTCCTTGTCTTACCTTTGTTTGTGTATGTCAGCCATGTATATCTGTCATAGTCTCTCGACCATGCATCTTGTTTTTATTCAACTGAAACTCAAATATGTAGCTACACCCCAATTCCTTTGTTGGGATACAGAGTCTTATTGTCGATCTACTGTATAAATGACAATCTTATTCAGTACACTCCTAATATACTCAATTGAAAACAAAGTAGTCTATGTAATCAAATTTCCAGTGAAGCCATATGAGGACTTGATTAACAAGATTCAATTGAACTCCATCTAAGTAAAAAMATMATAGTAGGAACTCAAAAATATAGCAACAACTTACAATCTCGAGGACCATACTTAAAGTTTTGAAATTCATCCTTCACAAAACAAATGRMAAAAATTATTTTAATCCAATTTGACTGCATATAGAATACTACACGATCTGAAAAAACATGAGAACCATACCCCTTTTGATAATGAGCATCAATATTTATTTCAATTTGATCCTCAAAACTATAAKTTTGTTGTATKCTTTTTATTTTGTTGACGAATGTGCATGATTTCAACTGTGTAATATCCACTTCATGGTAAAAAAATGAAAATCCTCCAGTGAAGACAACCATTAACAACAACATCCCATTTTGTTCATCAACCAAGATATTTCCTTCACTTTTTGTTCAGAGGACCCGATTCATAGTTATCACATATGGGTATATTAAGTTGATAAAGTTGTTGTTGATTTTGGATTTCAATGTCATCTCCTCCACTTTTCTTTGAAATATATTCTTCACAACTATCATAGATTGGGTCACTGCTAAGAAGTTCCATCTGTATCATTGTAGAAATCTACTCCTCATCATCAAGAGATTTATCAGAGATGGTTTGGTCTTTAAAAATTCATGAAACTTGAACTTCAAAATCCTCCATTTCATGAGATCCTTGGGAAATTGACTGCATAATAGTATCCTAATCTATGTCAAATATTGGAGCATCAATACCATCATAAAAAAAATTGTTAGATATATCTGATATAATTTCAAATGCTTCTATAGAATCATGATCAACCCTTTTTTCATCAAAACAATCAATAAACATTTCCTCCTGAACAGAAAAACTAGAGAAGATTTCACAAGGGGATGACTGTTCTCCCACTTGTTTAACATTAACTTCCTTCTCATTTATACTACTAGAGGAAACAACTATATACTTCTTCATATATAAATCAAACTCCACACAACAATTTTCAAAAACCAAGTCAGCTGTAAAAAAACCTTTTACAATGATCGCTAAATGTTGCATGGAACCCTTTCAGTGAAGAAATGCTAGCAGGAGGTAAGGATCAATACCATTCACGAGAATATCCCTCTAATGAGTACATGGACATATTCATTAATACATATTCATGTTTTATCAAATGATGGATGATCACCTCATGGAATTCAAGAAAATGATCTGCAGAGATATCATCGTTATCATCTCTAAATTTGGCAAATTAATCACCCCATTAATATATAGTAGGAACAATATTTTGAAAACTAGGAAATATAGAGAAATTTAAAGGAGAAAACCTCCTAGCCAAGATGGCTTCCATCGAAAAAAATGACTTCTCAAAATTGTGGAGTCATCACTGGATTCTTTAACCATAGAGTCTCCAGGTGAATGATCTACAGTATTAATGTGTCTAGTCTTTGTTCACCATCAAAGATCTGATCTGATCATTGTCATTCTCCTAGGGAAATATATTTTGTTACTTGGATCCCCGACAACGGCGCCAAAAGATGTTGGTCCTAAAGTCTGCACCTAACTGCTAAACGGTAGAGCTCAACCACCTGAAGTTATGAATGGTCGTTTTTTTTAATTTATGGGTCAGTTACAGGGTTGGTTTACCAAAACATGAGCATGGTTGGGTTGGAAAAATGGAATGAAGAAGGGTCCTTCGGGCTGGTGGAACAATAAGTAGAGACAAGCTGGACAATAAAGGTAAGAAACAAAGAAAATATATAAACCATTCAATGAACAATCTACTGCTAGAAGTTTAATTCTTAAAATGTTATTTCAAGCATTAAACATGTACCAAACATATAGTTATTCTGATAGGTTGCAACAAAAACAAACTTCTTCAACTCATAGCTCTTATCATAGGTTACATATTAATAAAGCCAATTTATACAATAGTTGAAGGAAAAGAGATGTACTTCACACAAATAAAAACTTTATTCAAAATAAGAGAAACACATACGAATTTGGATGCAAACAACTGCCATCAATAGTATCTTCACTGGGTAGAGAGATTTAATCCATGCACAGAATGGGTCCAGCCAATTATTGTATTGATATTTTTCCCCAAAAACTGAACCCCCAAAACATACAAAAACATTGTAATTATCATAGTTGCAGAGGCTCTCATCCATCTCAGACTAAGACTTAACTCTACACTACTAGCTATAAAACAACTTATTAAATTAACTAGAAAGTGTTGGATTATAGTAATGTATACTTCACACTTGAATTAATAAAAAAGAGTGGTTCTTATCACACATAAAATACCACTTATTATGCATGAATCTAAAAGAGTTTTGAACTAAAAAATTAAAAACTCCTATTTGTAATAAAATTCGACTGATGCATGCATTGGAGTGAACTAAGATCTAATTGAAAATGACTAGGAGTGACACAACCAAGTTTTGTATTGATCATGAGCATGCATGCATGTTGTTGGAGGCCACCGGATATAACTGAATGTATGGGCAGTGTTCCCCCGC